>JAGPOW010002791.1:33399249-33502288 GCA_030014935.1 Caiman crocodilus
TTCACAGTTAGGGTGGCTAGGATGTGGAACCGGCTTCGTAGGGAAGTTGTTCTTGCTCCTACCTTGGGCATCTTTAAGAGTAGATTGGATAGGTACTTGACTCGGGTCCTGTGACCCTGGCACTCGTTCCTGCCATTGGCGGAGGGTCAGACTAGATGGCCTGCTCTAGGCCCCTTCTGACCCTAGATACTATGATACAAAGAATCCCTCACACTGTTTTTGCATGCTTCGGTACAATACATAGCTGTGGTCTGATCTGCTGATAGTTGAACAATAATCTCCTTTAATTTTCTGTACTTGCTTCTTACATGAACAACTTACATAAACATACTGTTGAAAATTCATGGTGATCACCATTTTTTGTTTAAGACAGTTGTAAGAAACAGCTATGATCTTTTTGCAGAAACATTGCCAACTGTCACCCCAAATGTAAGCACATCACTATTAAAAACAAAGGTGTGCATACAAATCACATGTTGGCACAGCTGATGACTGCTTTCAGGAGGCATACTTCTTTGTGAAAATGAGGCAGAGAAGTTGAGAGAGAAACCAACTGAAAAATACAAGCAGTTAGCCAAATGCAGTATCTAAAAAATATACATGAACGCACACACGCTCACCCCCTCAACTGCTTGCGTAAAAGCCACCCTCCCAACTGTTTGTGTCAAAAAACACCCCCCCAACTGCTTGTGTCAAAAAAAATGCACACACGTGCGTGTGCAGGGCCATCCAGGGGGAGGAGGGAGCACCAGTCGGGGTCTACACAGGGAAGTAGACCTGATCAGATCCTTCAGAGACTGATCAAAAATGCAATGGTTTCAAGCTCCAGAGGAGAAAGTATACTAGTTGTTAAACACCAGATCCAGGAAGAGTTACTGGAAGAAGAAATTCGACTGTACAACCCTGGTCAGGCCACAGCTGCAATCTTTATGTAACACTGGTCAGGCTGCAGCTGGAGTAGTGTGTCCAGTTCTAGGCACTGCACTTCAGGAGGGATGTGGACAGTATTGAGAGGGTTCAGAGGAGGGCCAGCCGCATGATCCAGGGACAGCAGGGTAGACCCTATGAAGAGAGGCTATGGGACCTTACCTTGTTCAGCCTTCACAAGAGAAGGCTGAGGTGGGGACCTGGTGACCATCTATAAACTCACTGGGGGGACCAGCAGGGTTTGGGAGAGACCCTGTTCCCCCTAGCGCCCCCCCGAGGTAACAAGGAATAATGGCCACAAATTGTTATAGAGTAGGTTTAGACTGGACATCTGAAGGCACTACTTCACAGTCAGGGTGGCTAGGATCTGGAACTAGGCAAGTGCCTCCTGAATCTGTGCATGGGGCAAGGGCAGGTTGCCACTGTGCGCACAGAGCTGGAGGCTATGTCAGGCTCTTCCTGGTTGGGGGGCTGCACTTGAGGCAGGTGGGGTTGAGGCAGGCGGCAGCAGTCCTGGGGGAGGGTTACAGGGGCTATGTAGAGGTAGCTCTTGACATTGGCCAAACTTTCTCCTAAAGAATATAAGGCAGGGGCAGGCAATTATTTAGGCTAGAGTTTTGGTGAGTTGTTGAGGATCATCAAGATAGCTCTGCCCCTTGACAGGTGCTTTGCTCCCTGGTCACCTTCTTGGAACTGGATGTCCCGCCCCGACCTTTGAGATGTGTGTATGTGGGGGGGTTGTGCGGATAAAGTATGGGTGTGCGTGGTTTGTTGGGTGGGGGGGTGGGAGGGCTCCCTAACATGCTCCCCCTGTTGGTGGTGGCAGCATGAGCTGCTGGCAGGAGTGCTTGGGGTACTCACGCCCAGTGCAGGTGTGGGCACTGTTGCTGGCAGCACACAATTTCAGCCAGCACTGCACATGACAACAAAGAGCACCCCCAGTGCCCCCTCCTGCTGTTGCTGCTGCCGCTGGTGTGCCCCTCCTTACTGGAGTTTGATTATAAAGTTGGCTGTTTGATCTTTAGAGTTGTAAAATAGCAAAAATTTGGAGGCAAGAGTTTCTCTGGCATTTTTGTATGGAATGGGGAATAAACTCTAAGAAATTGTTCTTGAGATTGTTAGCCCATCTTTGTTTATAGAAATAGGGCCTGTAGCTTAAGCACGCTTTTATAATTTCTTCATTGACTCTGTCATGGCATAGTCCCTGAGTACCTGACTTAATCAGAGTTTAGTTTTAGAAGATAGAAAAGAGGAAGGACATTAGTGTGTAACTATTTCATTTATACTGTGGCAACTACTATTTATAGGCTTAAAGTAATTGCAGTGCCAATTTAAGTTGCCTTGATCTACTTTTTAGGTCCTTGCAATTGTGGGAAATGTTAAACTCTCTTTCTCTATAGGAAGGTAAATTAATAGGTGTCCCAGTAGGCCTGGAAGGGACAGGATTTGATTGTGTTTCTCAAACACTAAATACCTGAAATTCTCAAATTAGATAGCAATGAGAATCTGTTGAGAGAGCCCACAGACACGCAAGAAAGGCCCTTGATGATACCAAAGGATTTAGGCTGACTGTTATTTTTGGAGTGTTGACTTTAGCAGCTGGTCAAATTTGGCTACTGCAAATATTACTGAAGATATTGTAAAAGGAAATAAAGTCTTTCCTTCCTTTAGTATTAACACAGCACATTCATGCTCCTAGAGGCAAAAGTTAATATTGCCAGCAGGGCCTTGTTCAAAAATAGTGTCTGATTACTGTACAGGCAGTTCTCGGACTTATGACACAATTGGTTCCTGAAAACTGCATCTTAAGTCGAAACATTGAAACTCAGAACCAGTTTTCTCATAACAGTGTTATAAGTGGAGGATTGGTTCCTGAACCAAGGCCCAATATCCTATTTTCCCTAAAAAATACCCTAGAATGTACTCAGTTAATTTATAGATGAGTAGTATAGCTACATTAATGTATTTATTTTGTAAATAGCAATCATTTTGATTTGGAAGGACTTCTTTGAGGTGACTTTGCGAAGGGTGCTTGGTTGGACTTTTTGAAGGGTTCTTGGCTGAAGTCATCTCAGGCTGCAGGTTTTTCTGGAGTCTTGTCTGCTTTCTTAAAGAAAGTGTCCAAGGAAATTTGGACAGATGTTCTCCAGGCAGATGAGTGATGCAGAGAACTCGTTCGCTGGCATGGCGTTGCATCGGATCAAGTGTTGTAAAGTCAAAACTGATGTCATAAAGTTTAAACAGTGTCAATTTATAAACATTGTAAGTGTAAAACATTGCAACTCAAAACATTGTAAGTCAAGGACTGCCTGTTATTACATTTTGGACTGGCTTCTACTACTACTTCCATGAAAATGTGATGATCTGCTTTGTAATGACCACAGAAGTGAATTATATATTAGAGTTGTACTGATGCATCTGTCCAAATTGTATCAGCACCGATAAAAGGAACATTGACTTTTTTGGCTGATGTGGCTGATAATGTCACCAGTAAATGCTGTGTGCATGCATGTGGTCAGAAATGCAGCCCGGCAGCTTGGAGGGCAGTGTTTGGCCTGTAAATGTGTAGTGGGGGAAGGGGCGTGTAGGCAGAAAGGGGCATGTAGGCATGGGGCAGGGGCAGGCACTACACAGCTGGGGAAGGGCAGGGCATGGGATGGAGCTGCAGCTCATCCAGGGGGAGGGTGGACAGCTCCCACTGTTGCATGCCCCCCCGGGGGAGGCATGTGGGGCATGTGCCCTCTGGATCTGCATGCAGGGCATGAGTGGGCTGTCCGCTGCACATTCAGGGCTAGAGGCTGTGTTGGGCTTTTCCTATCAGGGGGCTGGGTCTGGGCTGGGCTTGGGGTGGGTGATGGTGGTGCTAGGAGGGGTGACTACGGAGAATTTTAGGGTGGCCATAGCCCCTCTGTAACCCTCCCCCAGGACTGCTGCCGCTTGCCCTGACCCCGCCTGCCTCAAGTGCAGCCCCTCGACCAGAAGAATCTGATGTAGCCTCCAGCTCTGTGTGCATAGTGGCAACCTGCCCTTGGCCCATGCACAGATCCAGGAGGCACATGCTCCCCATGTGTCCCCTGGTGGGTCTCACAGTGACGGGAGCTGCTCCCCTCACCCCACCGAGCCTCCCAGACAAACCGCAGCTTAGTCCTGCACCCCTCCCTGCCCCAGCTGTGCAGCACCTGTTCCTGTCCCTGCCCCTGCCCCAGCCCCAATCCTTCCCTCACTGTGGGGTCCTCGATCTGCCCCCCATGTCCCTTCCCTCCCCTCCTGCTTCCCCCCCAACAGATTAACCAGCTGGACACTACTCTCCAAGCTGCTTGGCCACATATGGGGAATCAGACTGGTATTGGCTGATATGGCTGGTTAATAATCGGCCATTGCTATTGTGTCAAAAGGTCTTTAGGGGTGCACCCCTATTATAGATGTGACAGTCCACAAGAAATGTTGGCTTTGTTAATAGTGTACAGAGCGTAAATTGACCTAAACGCAAAATGTCCACCAGCCTCTGTCAGCAAATGATATGAAAGCCATCTTTCAGGTGAGTGCCTTTGAATTATACAACACACTGCTGCATGGCTATTAATTGTCTGTAAAGACAACTTGGAGATGCATAAGAAAGGTCCTAGCAGGTTATTGGAGTTAAATCTGCCATAATATTAGATGTATCTCTGAGCATTAAGCATTTTGTAGGAGTTTTAGTTTTGCTTCCAACACTATAAACTACGTCTGATATACATCAATATTCAGCAATCGGTCCAGATGTTCAAATTATAAGCATTATGACATATAGATGTCTTGAGGCAGAGGGTCAAGTAGTTGGCCCAGTATCCTGCCATTAATTGGTGAGGTCACCTGCCATTAGTTGATGTATTGGGGCCATTAGCATAAATTAAATTGGTAAAATGAACATTCACCCTTGAATATAACAAGGCCTTGAATAATAGCTGTAGTCTCCTTTGGCTAACAGTGAGAAAAGTGTAAGTGGTATTTAGTGAATTTTGTTTGAACACCGAAGTTATAGAAAATTAAACTGAAATAATATATTTTAATGAAAAATTAACTTAAGATATGAACGTTTCACTTGAGCCATGTGCTATCATTTTATGTCCCTGTTTAGATGTAAAATGGGTGTCTTTCTAAATACAGCACTTTGGTTAATGTGTATAATTACCAAGAAACAATTGTGCATACATCCTGTTTGTACAGATAGTTGCAGTTGCTGTGGGTTCTGGCTCGACAGTCCTAGAGAATAAAACAATCAATTTATCTATAGACAAGTACAATACAGTCAGTGGAGCAAGGCAGCTTTTTGTACTCTACTGTCGCTTCTCAGTACTTACCAGTCATTCTTAACATACCTGTTGAGTTCTTGATCTTCCTTCTGAAAGCCAAGAGATGCCCATGAAGGTTACTTTCTGTGATGGTTTTGGGACATGAACATTTATTTGTTCAGCAGGAGTTGAAACAGGGCTGGTAACACACTTTGCTTAAACCGCTGGCTGGCATTTAGATGTAAATAGCTTTTAGTCACTACTGATCTAGTATGCCTTTGAACTGATGACCTCTGTTTGAAAGACTGTCTGTCCTTTTGCCATTCCTCTAAGCCAGCCTGTGTCCCTTCTTGAGAGAGATTCTCTTTATCAGTATACTTGAAAAGGTTGTCCTTTTTATGAAAGACTAATCCCTATTTCGTATGGCTATGCACACTGCATGAGATGAAAGCCTGTGTGTATTCTCCTCATCGGTCTGGAATGAGTTCTTTTTCCTCTTCTAATCTGACATCTTGCAACTCAATTTTCTGTGGACTTCTGTTATCTTCATTGGGGATTGGGGAGAGGAGGAGGGAAGAGGTAAGGAGGATTTGGAATGACAAATGTTCCATATTTGCTTCTTTACCTGTGTACTATGGTTATTTTCTTGGCTTTTACCTTTCTGCTGGCATCTCTTCCTTCTAGAAGGGTGTTAGCACAAGTATAGCACTTGGCTTTACAAGACACAGCATTGTGACCCTGTACCATATCTGTTGGTAGAATGGAGCCTTATGTTTTTGTTGCCTCTCAAATCTGCTGTTACCCTCACTAGACTACCCCGTTGTCCTACTCCTTGCCTGTGTCTTTTAGAAAGAGCTACTAAACCTTGATGCAGTGGTACCATTTAACTTTTCATCAAAGATACAGCTGGAGGGGAAAAGGCATAGAAATGATGGTGGAATGGGGAAAACTAAAGGCATGTTCATGCAAGAGACTTGCTACTCATAATTAAGTCCCTGGTGTTGAAACTCCAGATGAAAACCTCTTCACCCTAAAATCTGATATCCCTAAAATTTTTTTGGAAGGTTTCAAGGGAAGGGAGAGTTATTGATCTCCCTGTCTTTTTTTCTGCCCAAACCCCGGAGACGTATTTTAATTTCCTTTATAGAAGCTGATATCCTAGTTGAGCTATGTCTGTCCAAAGAACGCAGTACTTGACTGGGCACAGGGAAGAAAACAAGGATTTCCACTGGGGGGAAGCACTTTCTAAACAAGTGGTACTCAGTCTTTCATCCCCACAAGCTAGATCCCTCACGCGGTTGGTATACAGGGTTGAGCCTTGTATGCCCAGGTTGAGCCTCATTCTACCTTACCATGGCCTGTGTGCACCTGGGTTGGCCTCTGCATTACTCCAGCCCTATGCATCTGATGTAGTAATGTGCAGGGCCACTCTATCTGGCCCTCTAGGATCCCCACAGTTCTGGAAATTTGACAGCAGGGGAGTAGCAATTAATGCCACCACTGTTCCCCCACTGCCAAATTTTCAGACCTAAGGGGACCCCAGGGGCCAGATGACACGGCTCTGTGGACCAGATATGTCATATAGGCTAGGCGTTGAGCATTCTTGTTCTAGATTACTTGCTAAATATTAAAGATAACAGTTTGGTTTTGTTGGGGGTAGAGGTCTGATATAAAGAAAACTGGCTGTATTGGATATCAGCCCGATGGGGCCAATAATTTGGCCAGTAAATGCCCATGCTGCGCACAGCTGCAGAGCAGCGCTCGGGCCACTGGTGAGAAACAGCCTGCATGTAGAGCTGCCTCCAGCTGGTAAGTCTGGTATGATAGAAGGGGAGGGGGTATGTGTGGGAGCAGATCAACACCTCCCACAGTGAGAGAGGGAGCAGAGGCAGGTGCTGCCAAACTGGGGGCGGGGTGGGTGTGAGAAGGAGCTGCGGCTTGTCGGGGGCAGCTCCTGCTGCTGCTTGCATCCTGGGAGGGCATGGGAGTGGGATGTACCTGCCAGGCCTGTGCGGAGCGGGGTGGGGTGGGCTGGCTGCAGACAGTGCTGCATGGGGCTCTTTTTGGCGGTGGCTGGGCTCAGAGCGGGCACTGGTAGCACTGGGAAGATGCTGCATCATCCCAGATTTTGCTGCCGCTCTGCTCCCAGTGCCACCACTGCCAGACACCTGGCGCAGGCCCAGCTCAATGCCCTATCTCCATCCTCCCACCGGGAAGAGCTGGGGCTGCTCCAGGTGGCTGGTGGCAGCTCTGGGAGTGGAGTGACAGCGAAATTTGGGGTGGATTCAGCATCCTCCCAGTGCTGCTGGCACCTGCTCCAAGCCCAGCCCTTGCTGAGAAGAACCCTGAACAACCCCGTCCACAGCCCGCCCTGCCACATCCAGGGGGCACCCCCCCCCCACCGTGGTCTCCCAGGGTGTAAGCAGCAGCGGGAGCTGGCCCTGATGAGCTGCTGCTCCCTCCTGCACCTGCCCCACCCTCTCCGGCTGGGCAGCACCTGCCCCTGCTCCTTCCTTCACCACAGGGGGAATTGATCTGCTCTCTACGCCCCTTCCCTCCCCCATCTCCTTCCACCACATGGGACTTGCTAGCTAGAGGCAGCTGTATTGGAAATCAGATCGGTATTGGCTGGTATGCTTTCTTAAATATCAGCTTTCAGTATTGGCCCCAGAAATCTCTATCGGTGCACCCCTAGTTGGGGTTCTTATGTATTTTCTGATTCTGGTATCACATCTGTCTAAAAATGGTGAGAGACAGAACAGTGATAAGTAGGTTTCTTTAAACAAGGCTTGTCCGACATATGGCCCGTAGACCGCCATGTGGCCCGCCAAGCCATTTTATCTGGCCTGTGGCAGCAGTGGTGCAGAGCTGCGGCAGTGGAGCCACGGTGGTGGCGGCAGCAGGGCCATGGTGAGGAGGGCAGGGCTGGCCCGTGGGCCCCAGCTGGCAGCGAGGGGAGAAGAGCTGCTTACCCCCATGGAGCCCAGGGGAGTGGACCTGCATGGGAGGCCAAGCAGTGGCCACTGGCGCTGCCAGCCTGCGCTTGCCTCCTCACCCACCCTCTTCAAGCCCACCCCACAGCAAGGCTGCACCTGCTCCCCCGGCCTGTCTCCCCCCAGGGCACCGAGGCTTTCCGGGCCCGGCTGCCCGTGTGTGAGGCCCATGTGCTGCTGGGGGCAGGAGGAGCCCGCCCAGTTCTGCACTGGCCAGCAGAAGTAGCGGCAGAGCCATTTTCTGCTTGGGGTGGGACGAGCCTGCACCAGTCAGTCCCAAGTGGTGCGTGGCTCTGCTGCCGTTGGCCGGTGCAGACCTGGCCGGCCTCCTCCTGTCCCCAGCAGCACATGGGAAGCCGTCTTCAGCTGCATGCTGCTTTTCCTGACTGGTGCTGACCCGGTTCTTCCCAGGCAAGTCCTGCAGCACCATGTCAACCCAGGCATGGCACCGGCAGGCTGGGCAGGCCCCAGGTTAACCCTGGTCTGGCTCTACTTTTTCTCCAGCACCAGGTCAACCTGGGTGTAGCCAAGCGGATTCTGCAGCACCATGTCAACCCGGGTATGCGTGCCATGTCAACCAGCACCATGTCAATCCTTGCAGCTTCATTGGTGTCAAAGGTCACGTGACATCACTTCCTGATATGATACCACTTCCTGTGACGTCTTTGAATATGGCTTGCCAGCCCACTGGGTGATAAAAAGTTCATGATCCGGCCCCACATTCAAAAAGGCTGGACACCCCTGCTTCAAACTGTTAATGTTGTCACATGATTGCGTAGCAATCTTACAGCATTACTTGGCAGTCATGGTAAGGTTGCCTTCTACAGGAGGACATTGTGCCAAAATGAGTTGTAATCTCCCTCCTTAATCGTTAGAAATATTTGGCAGGTGTAGTTACCATTACCATTGAGTAGCTCTTCTCCCTGGAGAGGGTGAGAGGGCAAACAAGTGATTGATGTTAGATAATTCAGCATGGTATTAGAAGGCACTTGAATTCTGATCACAGTGTAAAAACTGCAAAAGAACTGATTCTAAAATTAAACCCACCCATATATTAATACTGATTCCAAGTGAGCCTTTTTGTGAAATTCAGGTTGGATATAGAAGTGATGTATTGGAATCCTTTGGTGTACTAATTATATTTTTCATAGAAGTATTTGAATTGTAGTACATCCTGGTGGATCCAACTTGAATTGGGGACCGTTAATAAATAGTTTCTTCAGGATGAGGCTGAAATAAAACATTTCTTCCAGAGATCTTGCATACCCTAGTACTCTTCTTGTATAAAGTGTTAAGCTATATGCTGGGTTATCCTTTAGTACCCCCTTTCCCTTCCCCACGCCACTCAAAAAAAAAAAAATCCAAATGCATCTCGAGACAAAGAAACAAAGATAACATGCTAATGTCCACCAGGGATAATAGATCTATTAATAGTTATTAAACAGAAATAGTTGTATTCTTTGACATCTTTAAAAAAAAGATGGTGAATGCCAGCAAGGGTAAGGAAGAGCAGATATGTCACTCTAGGTTTACCTGGTTCAGCACTCTTACCCTAAAGCAACCATTCCTGCCACTGTTGGAGATGGGACGCTGGGCTAGATGGACTGGTGCTGACCTAGTGGCACTTACGTTTTTTTTTCATCATTCAGTTGCACTGTTTTTTGTTGCATCTCATCCTTTTCTATATAAATGATAAGGTTTTCATCTTGAAGACAGTGTTATCATGCTTGCCTATAAAACATCTAGCAAGCTGTTGGCCCTATAGAGCTTAGTTTTGCTCCAGTGTGCAATGGGCATAATGCCGTAGTGAGTTTGACCCTCTAGTTTTAGTTCTCAGAGTCTTCAGCTAGCTTTAATAGTGCTTCGTTAAAGAAATGTTTGTACAGCATAACTCTTCTCTGTTTATATGTTTGTGTGTGCAGTGTGATGAAAACTTAGGGATACTCTGGGCAGTGAGAGAAGTAGGGGTATTAATAATTACATTCTGGTTAATCATCACAGAAAGACCATTACTGCTAGTAGCTGATGCCTTGCTTCTTCTATTGAAGTTAATAATTCATAGCTGGACTGTGTTAAAGGGTGCTCTTAAATCAGGTCCCTTAGTAGATTAAGGACATCAGTGAGCCATCAGTAGGAGTCAGAGAGATGAAAAATGGTCTTGTTGTTTGACATTCATTAATACGATTTAGGTCTCTGGAAAGCACTAGTTTAACTTGCTATCCCTGTGTTTGAGTGTAAAGCACTGAAGAGTATAAGAATTTAACTTCTCATGAAATTTTGTTAAAAAGTTTGGAGGCTAAAATGAAAAATACTGAAATCTTGAGTGAGTGAGTGTGCATGTGTGCACATGTGCGTGCATTAGAAATCATACAACTTCAGTATAACCTCATAAATCCAGATATAAAAAATCCACAATTATCAAAAATCTAGCACTTTTTAAAACTACATTTCGTTGGGGAATAGCAATGGCTGACCCTGGAGTGGCGGAGGGTGAAGCTTGCAAGTAGCAGCTGCCATTGCCATCTACCACCCTGCACTGCCGCTCTGCATGTGGCTGCTCCTCCAGGACCAGCTGCCGCTCTGGTTTCAAAAATCCAGAATTTTCACATTTCCGGCAGGTGCTTGGTCCCAAGCATGCCGGATTCATAAGCTTGCATGGTATTTTCATATATCTCTGGGTTGGGAACATTTTACCTCCTATGCTGCTGAGGTGACAATTTATATAAAGAGCTATTTTAAGATGGACTTCATTTGATTTCCGAAGTGCAGTCCCTAACCTCCCCGTGAGAGTGCACTTTTATAAGAGAGATTCCAATTTGGTTGTGCTAGTACTTGCAGTCATCTGTAAGAAAGATTGACGTTCAGGGCTTGTGTATATATAAAGGGATTAGCGTTCTGAATTAAAAATTAAAATGTTCCTCTGCATAATTATAGACTCACAATATGCACCAGCAGTGCACAGAAAAGAAATTTCCAGGCAGTTTTCAATGGTGGAAGTGCTAGACTTTTTTTTTCTTTTATATTAGCATTGGCATGGTTTAGCATTGGTTTAAAACACTCCTAGAATCTAAGGCAAACTAGCTGTTTGGCTTACAGTTGCGTGTGTGTGTTTATTAGGTAATTATTCTTTTAATACTGGAGATGGAAAGTGGTTTGAATATTCATGGATCATTATAATTTTGAAAATAATCTCCTAGTAGATATTTAACAATGGCTTTGGATAAATGGACACTTGTTGCTCTTTGTTTAAACGATTACATCTCAATTATCATTTGATGGTGAGAGCATTGGGTAATACCCTCAGTTCCTTTGTTTAAAAGGCTCTAATTAAAAGCAGTTCCAGCTCTCTCTTCTATAAATATGGACATGAGGTAGTTCAGTGACATTTTATCAAATTGCCGAACTGAGTGCAAGTTCTCTATTCAGGCTGACAAATGATACCACTAATTGGGGTGTGGGGTGTGGATGGCAGGAACAGCAATGCTAGTGTTAGTGTTAATCTTTGCTGTTAGCCTAGGAAGGGGGAGAGTTTTCCTCTTCCTCTCTACCACTTGAAGCTGTCATGCTCTAGTTTACAGCATTCATGCCCCTTTCCTCCACCTCTGCCTGTTCATAAAAGCAACACACCAAGATGTTGATAGACATCTTTTCTAGTGCAGACAACACTAACCCCTATGCCATCTACTCTAGCACAGACTTTAATGGTCCATGAGAAAAGTGTACTTAAACTTGGGTCTCCTTTCACCTATGATACAGGGCAAACATTATCACCACCAGAAGTCAGTGGTTCCTAGTTTGATTGCTGCCTTTGCTGCTTTTCATACAAGAGAGACTAGAGATAGGAGACCAGGTACTGGTTTGGGGTTGGTAACTGCACTTTAGTCTTATGTCTGGTAGCTGACACCTTTTGAGACTTTGGGTATGCCACATTACTCTTCTTGGTCCACTAACTTTCTTTGCTAAGCCTTGTCTTCCCTCCAGCTGGTGTGGGCCAAGTTATACACATTTAGCTCAACTTAGATTTTTCTCTGCAACATTCATGTGCCAGTTGGGCCTGCTACAATTATATGAGGTAAAAATAAGGCATTAACGTGGATTTTATTTAACACCTGTCCCTGCTGGATACTTTGATCAGCTCAGTGCAACTCACGCACCCATTGGCTCTTTTTACAGATCTGTCCAAACTAAACGGGCGAGTAGTATTTCTATGCAGATTTGCTAATGTGGACAATACAAAGTGTTAGACCTGCCACCTTTCTAAGGAGATCTAGCAGGTAACTAGCAACAGTGTATTTCCACTGCTTGGCCAAGACAGGGAGAGAGACAACACCATAAGTCAGATGTGTCTAATTGGTGGCCTATGCACCGCATCCGGCCTCCAAGAGGTTTAGCGTGCATGGCCTTTTTCCCCTCCTCTCCCACCAGTGACTGCTGCTCCCATTGCTCTGGTTACTGTGACAATGATGGCCTAGGTCTCTGGGCCAGGGCACTGTGGCTGTAGGCCTGTGGAGCTTGCTGCCCATGCACCAGCACTGGCAGGGAGCTCACATGGCTCATGTAATAGCAGCAGGGGGTAGGAATTGCCCACTTGGTGGTGGTGGTATGGGGGATGGCTCATGTGTTGGGGTGGGATCACCCATATGGTGGTGACGGGTAGGGGGAGCTTGAGCGGCTGTATGAGGCTGGGCGACCAAGCGGCCCCCACAGCGTATAGCCTCCACTGTGTGCCGCCTGGGGCCCCCAACCTATGTGGCACGCGTGCAGCCCCTTGTCTCTCTGAAGTTGAAGTCACTGTAGAAACCAGCATGATAATAGTGCACTATTTAGGTACTTTGTAGCTACAGTTGGATTAGCTGAAAGAAAGATTTTCAGGAAAGAAACTGCCTACCACTGTTTTAACTGATTGCCAGCAATGCCTCTGCCATTTTTGCTGGCTAATGCTCATTAATAATAGCTGTCACAGTATACGGGGAGTTCAAACATGAGCTAATGTAGGAGAAGATTAAGGGGTGCTTTTTATCCTCGTTTTGACTCTCTCAACTAAAAGAAATGAACAGAAGGTGCTGTGAAGTCCAAGTGATTTTACATTAGGATGCTGTAGGGATTTACTTGAATTCAAGGCAGGAGGTGCTAGCATCTTCACTTTTTTTCCCGTTTTTTGTAATGAAGGAAAATATCCTTTATCCCCAGAGACAGAAGCACACGTGTGAGGGAGAAGTCCTTTCTGGGGGACAGTAGGGAGAGAACATGCAAACAGCCCACATGCAGAGAGAAAAGAAGTTGGGAAGTAAAACTGAAGTAAAAACTGGGCTGTTCGTTTACTGTCCCTGGTTTAAGTCTGCTAGACCAGTGTGGAGTTTTCTGCCTCATAGGCTTAAATCAATTGAATTTGTTAAGAAGACACCCCTTCTCTCCTACCAGTCTTATAGGCAGGTTAACATTTAATAGGGAACAAATCTTAAAACATTGTCCAGAACCTTTTGTGTCCTATTTGATTTTATTTTTAATTAGGGACTTGATGCATTTAACTGGGAAGTAGACTCTCTGTAAGTTTCCCCTACCCCTGGCCTAGGTACCATTGATAGTTGTATTCTAGTGACCCCTGTATGACAGTGATGGACAGGCATGCTGACTGACTATTCTTGCTAAAATGATGACCAGCAAAAGAACCCAGGTGTCAGAATTCTTGGCTCTATTCGGCTTCAGATTTTAACACTCCTTTGAGATGAATGGGTACAGTTCACATCCCACAGAGCTTATTACTTAAAGCTATCTGCAGAATTGGGAAGGCAACACTGCCTTGAGTCACACAGGGAGGGGTTTTCTCTAGCCACTCTATGATATAGACATGAAACACTGTTAGCAATACAAAGCTTAGCTCTAGTGCCTAGTTCTGCAACTGTGGGTGGAGTCTGCAGCAGCTCATGTAGTCAGGAAATAGGAGAGAAACCTTGGTATACAGTTCTTTTTATTAAAGTTGCTGCCACAGCCACCAACCAACAGCACGGCTTCAAGTGGCAGTCACTACATAAATGCACAGCAAAAGGCATTCCTTACTGCAAAGAGCTGACAGTCTAAATAATACTTTTTACTTATTCATGCATGTAGCTAGAAAGTGAAAGCAATCTTTGTGCCCGATACATGTGATACTAAGTCATCTGTGTATCATGTAGACTTAGAGGCAGGCAGGTGGCAAACCTTTCTACTACAGAGAACTTTTATCAGGGGGAAGCTGCAGAATTTGATGCTGATTCCTTCCCACTCCTACATGGGAACGGATGAGCTGCTGAAGAGTGCACAACTGTCAAGTTCTCTCTGTCAAAGAATTACTATGAATGAATATGAGAAACACCTGAACTAAATGAGACCTACCAATATATTTTAAAAATATATCCTTCTCCTTTTCCTGCCTCTCCCAGAATAAACTCTGCCTACATGTCTGATGGGCAGGTAGTAATAATCAGTAACTTTTCCTGAAACTACTTACTGACTGAAGGATTTCCCTCTAAAAACATCAGTATGTTGGGACCTGTTTTTACCCTTGAGACAACTGCTAAAAGGCTTCATCTTTCTGTGCAGTATTTATTTGGTGAGAAACGAGGGTTTGCTTCTTGCATTGGTACTGGAAAATCTCCCCTAGGATTGTCTCTTTGTGCAACAGTCTGAGCCAAAGCTCAAGTTTGCTAATTTCAACGCTCAAACACTATGCCTGGAAAAGACTGCTCTGCCACTTGTGAAGTGTTCTGAATTGTGAAGACAGAGCTGGCCTTAAAGGTGCCCAGTGTTGTCTTTGAAATGGATAAGCCTGAGTCACAAAGCACATCCTGCAAATACAGTATAACAGCTATTAAGTGGCAAAGCTAACCAGGCCAGGTAGCACAATATTAACTTGGAGACCCAGGCTTTTTACACTTTGTAAAAATAAACTACAGCTTTCTAGCACTGCCATTCTTGCTAACATTTCATCTCCCACTGTTACTCATGAAGTGTTGCTTTAATGAGTAAAGCAATGGAAATGATTGATTGACTTGATGTTTGAGGCTGCATATGTACTTGGTATTAACACATTAAAATGCTCCCCCATTAGTTCTCTGTGCTTTAAAAAAAACAACCCTCTGATATAGAGATATCCAGATATGTATGTAAATTACAGAGTTTGTCTTTGAGTAAAATTTCTGAATCATGAAATATAATACAATTTGTGCAGTGTTATGTTCCAAAGCTTTTACAAAGAAGTAGCTATTAGTTTTAAAATATTCCCCAACAAATTAAGGGTAGAGGGAGTGGAATCAGTAATCAGCACTGTATATTAAATGTGAAGTTTGAGAGTGTGGCACAGCTGTATGATAATAGTACACTCACATTTTTGTACAGCACTTCATTGTAGTTGTGTATTTTGTGTATTAGCAAATACATTCCTTTATTTCTTTGGTGCTTCTAATCTTTTCCTTTAAGATGGAGGTGGCCTGTTTCTCGATGTTTCTCTGGCTTTCTGTACTGTAATGATGGCACCATCACCTGACTGCTGGAATATACTGGCTTGACTTTAATCATCGGGTGACTGGCTCTTAGCATGGTTTCATCTCTGCTGTTTTATATCCCTTCTTGTAATTGCACGATGGCTTGCTGCATTTAATTTCTGTTGGTGACAACGAAAGACACATATTAGTATTTTACATAACCTCTTACTTTTAATTTGATGTTTAAGAGGTATAGGAAAGAGTAGTACTTAAAAAAAATCTCCTTCATCTTTAAGTAGCATATTTTACCCTTCTCTGTGAATCATGAACAGATCTATAATGCTGTTTAACTACTGCTTTTCCATATGATATTTAAACTAAGCATATGCTTAAAAAATGTCTGTATTTCTACGTCATGACAGTTTGATTGGTTTGTAGATGTCGACAACGCAATAACCTCAGTTCAAAGCTACATTTAAGCCCAGTAGTTAAGTTAAAGAGTATCTAATTTTTTTAACCACTAAATAACTCAACCTGATAAAACAATAGAGAATCTCTGTTCTTTTGAAAGAGCAGCAATCCCAATTAATATGCAGTTAAAATAAATGAACGTGTAAGTTGTTTCATCATCTTCTGCAAGTCTAAAATGGCAGAAGCTGTCTGTTGCTGTATAAAATCTAACTACCATTTATTTCAGCCTCATGGTATGTGCAAATTCATGCTGCTCAGTTAAGGGAATAGCTTCACAACTGGTGTTACAATCTGTGGCCACAGCACTGCATCACAATGCAGCAAATGCATTTTCCACATTAACCTAACATGACAGCTGAAACGATTATTAACCATGCAAGATGTCGGAAGTCATCAAAAATTCACATCAGAGTAATTGCAGTGGCTTGGAAAAAAAAGTATAATCTTTCCCTTTGCCTGCATGTCATGTCTCCCCCCTCTTAAATCTTACATGGTACAGTCCGTTAACAATAAAATATCCTCTGTAACCTATAAACTGTTACTCCCATCAGTTACTGGTTTCAGACTGATGCTTTCCTTAGCATTTGAATAAAGCACCACTGAAAAATTATATAGATGCTTTACGGTGGTCTTCAGCTGCTGGAAGGAGCTGTTCTCTCATTGTCTTGCTGGACTCTTCACTGTCTCAGCCATTTCAGGACTTGCAGGGGTGGGTTTTTTTTTGGTTTTTTTTTTTTTTTTTAGATGAAAAAACTTGAGCATTAATACAGAAAGATTTCAGCTGTGTAAGCCTAAATACCAGGCATTTGAAGTGTGGCGGTTACAGCCAAGGGTAACAGGTTTGTAACTCCTCAGTTCTGTGATCTACAGGTAGGATTACCTATATTTAAAAATATATAAGGTAAGGTAAAAGATTACTATTAGGTCAACAGTTTTCCTTGGTTTTCTTATACTTTGTAGTATTACCATGGCTTATTTAAATTTTTTCAGTGAAGAGCCATGAGAACAGGTGGATCATTTTAGAGGAATAGCCCTCTGATTCAAGGGAAATCTTAAGATCCATATCTTTTACCTTCTAATATGATTATTTAGAACAGCTCTAGGGTGGGGCAGCATGGTGTCGGCTTTTGGGTTTTAGTTATGTCGCCTTTTTACAGATCTTCTTTCATGTTATAGCTTTTGTTTGACTATAACCAGAAATGCAGTAGTTTCACTTTATGTGAGTGTCTTTATTCTTCTTTTTCTTACCTAGAATATGAAACACATACTGAAAATTTTTTAACAAAAATAGGGACAGTGTTAATTAAATGAGTTTCTTAGTTTTGCTATGGTGCAAAAATATGAACAACTTGCTAGCTTCCTTCTTTTCTTACGAATGCACTTATGATTTATTTGAAGGCACATTACACCTTGTTCTTTTTGGGGGCAAGTGGGGGAAAAGGTTTCAAATACAGTAGAGAAGACACAATTGACAAATCTTTAATAAAATATTTTCAGTTTTCAGCTTTTGAAGTAATATGCTTGGGGCAATTTTTTTAAATCAGTTATCTAATAAGCCAGTGAAATGGACTTACATAGTTATATTCACATTTTCCTTTGGGTCAGGAGTATATAAAAATAAGGCTACACTTTCAAAATTGAAGTAATATGAACCAGTTGGGAATTACCATTTATATACGTTTTATGGGCCCGGACTAGTTGGGTGGATACCAGCTGATTGTTGCTCTCAGATGTATGGACTCAGAGGCTGCATGCTAATTAGTAGCTGTGTTTGCTTGTCTTTGGAAGCAAAAATGAAAGTAGAGGTTTTTTTCTTCCTTGGATTACATTCAGCCTTTGGGGAAAAGTGGGTTAATCCTATGTGCCATGCTGGGACCACTTGTGTGCCTCCACTGTTAAAGGCAGTAGAAAATTACTAGCTCAGTTTAGAGATTGATCTCCAAATATATCAAAGTGTACATTTGCCATCACCTGCACCCATTCTGTTGTTAACTGGGGAATGTGGGTACTGTTCAGGAATGAGAATTGTTGAAAGAATGATACAGCTTGGCCAAAAAGTTCTGTTTTAAGAAAGAAGACCTGTTTTAAGGAAGTCTCTCTCCTGAAGCAGCAAAGCAAAAAATCAATTCCTTAGATAAAAGACAATGAAATGTGTGGTTTACATGCATGAAAAGATGGAGGAAACCATCACCACTGACCCTGTGTGGGAGATGGCTCAATTATCCTTGCAGTTGGTACAGTGTTGCAAATTATTTTCCTTTGTCTGAAGTGGGTGGGAGCCAGAGTTCAACTAAGCTCTGTAAATTAATGCCTGGAAAATGTCTAAGGAACCTTTTTAACAATTAGCTCTGGATCTGTTGTAATAAAACTATCTCTGATATCTAGTGGCAGCAGCAGGAATTGGTATTTCATTTATATTAAAGTCCTAGAGCTCATGTGCCTTGTTAATGTAACGCAGATAATGCTTATGCTACAGGAGAGTTTCTTGGCAAGGGTGGAGTACAGTCATAGGAGAAAAATGGAACCCTTTTGTCTCTTGTGTGCCCTTACCAGACTGGTGTAATGGTATGAGCATAAAAAGTTTAACCAGGTTTATAATGTGATAGAGAAAGTAGACATGAAAATAAATAATGCGTTTTCTGAAATGGATTGTTTGTTTGCAGCAGGAGTGTATTCACTATATGCTTTTTCACCAAGCATTACATTATAATTTTACAATTATCATTTAAAATGAGTATATAACAGACACATTTCATAGACTTCTCTTTTTTAATTGTAACGATTGGTAGTTAATAATTCATAAGTCATTTAAATAATTAAGCTTATGAAATGTATTGGTATAGTGCTATGAAAACACCATTTTTAAAGATCAGGAGATATTTAAATTCAGCATTTAAAGATCATGACATATTTTAACTATTTAACAAATAGCATTCTTTCTAGCGTGTAAAAAGGATTTCTCTAGTTTCCCCCCTCCCCGCAAGGGAAATGCTGCCATATTGGAAACACCTATTTTGTTAACTAACTGATTATTTTAACATATTTTGACATAACGGATTAATTGGTCCAGGTTTATTTTCTTTCTTTCGTTGATGATTGTGTCAATATATTTTACATGCTTATTTAAATGAGTACATAACTTTAAATCTCTTATTTTTGTTCCTCCCCTTCCAATACAATTGTGCATGAATAATACTTTTTAATGCTTATGATTTTTCAAACTGAAATAAACATGACTTTTTCCCCTCTTTCTCTATAGCTTTGTTTGACTGATCAGAGTGTGAGCAAAATAAAGTAGATTCTACTTTTGAAAGGCTTTTTTCTGTGTATGGGTTTTTCATAAAGACTTCAAATTGCCATGAAAATGTTACAGTAAATCCCATTGTGAAAGTGCTGCAGTAACTAAACCCACCCATGCTCTGGTACAGTATGTACATCCTGGTTTAACTTGGCTATCATATTTACAGTGCTGGCAGTATTTTGAAGTCACTGTGAACCAGGTGTTGTCCCTCAGTCATTGGGCGTTTCTTAACACAGACACTAAGCACTTGAAATAGATAGAGGGTGGAAGATTTTTCTTTCAGCCCTTTTTTTTTTTTGAAGCAGAAAGATTATTAGAACTCCCAAGGCATATGCAAGAGCCAGGTATTTGCAGGTTTTCTGCCTTGAGATGAGAACACAGTATTTGGAATCATTCAGTTCGATTTTGTTTGAGAACAGAAGAGGTAGCTCAGTGCTTTGACACTAGATTTGAAGGGGATGAGAGGTGGGAAGAAGAAAAAGCTTTTCGTTAGATTGTACGTAAACAGGTCAAAATGTAAGGATTTTTAAATTTTTAAAATTGTAGAAGAATACATATACAAATACTAATCAGTAACACAATCAATTTGTAAAAAGCTGCAAAGACATGTATTTCCACATATGAGGGCTATATGCTAAAATAAGTAGGCAGATAGATTATCCTAAAAGGAAAAAGCATCAGTAGTGGTGATTGTGAGTAGTTGGGATTTGAGAATGAGGGACTGCATTAAAATATGGGGAATGGGGTAGCTGGGATTAGTTATGTGCTAATTACTGGGTTTTATTTTTAATGTACTGTTAATCATGAGCGTGTTCCAGGAAAAACCTATTATAATCTGAAAATGGTAAATGTGTTTTATTGGGAGGGAACATGGGCTTCTTAACTATATAAAAGAATAAAATAATTTTCCACATTCAATTTAAGGAAGCTGTTGTGTCTGACTCTATGTTAATGATAACGCTAAGTAATTAGTCCAGCTGCAGATATTGTACGGTTGTTATGATAACTCCTTTGTGCCTTTCTTCCTTTTCACGTTGCTTCCATTTTGAATGAGGTTTCTTAATGGTACCTGGAGAGAAATCTCTGCCTTTTTGGGAATGGGACACTCCCTTTGGTCCCCTTGCTTTATAAATTTGTCCTGCAGTGCTGACAGATTTCCAGTGACTAGTTTCTTACGAGACTCCTGAGCCAGCCATCGGTGCAGAGAATTGAGGCGTGGTCTGCAGGGGTAACAGTGAGATGTTCTTTTCTGCCCCTTTAATATAAGGATGCATGGCACTAGCAGAAATTAAAAAAGAAGTACACATTTTATTTGTCAACTAAATTATTTCACACTACAGGAGAGAGGTGAGAGCACACTGCTTATTCTCTAGAAAACGTTTGGTAACTACAGTATTAAAATGGCAGTGAAAGAAGTAATAAAATGGCGTCATCAGTAAAATTAATTTTGATGGCCTGATTTAAGGCGTTCTGCTTGATTCGAGAAAAACATGCCTTCAGTAATAGGTACTGTATTGCAGTGCTAGTTATGACTAGCATTTTTTAAGGCAAGGCAAGAACAATGAATCATTTAAAGCTTTAAATGCAATGCTGGGGTTAAATAAAGGAATGTTGTTGGAAGAAACTGGAAAGATGAGTGGACCATTATGGAAAATCATTTCAGATAATCTATTATAACTACTATGTTGCTTCCTCCATTTATAATTGGCATCGTTATAGAGAATACACCTTAGACCTCAGTGTCTTTTGAGGGACCTCATAATTTCATTTTTTTTAAAGCACAAAGTTCCTGGTTCCTGAGACCGACCAGAGTAGTGTTTTTATTTTCATTCTAGATTCTGTAGGGCATTATGACTTCTGTAGCTGTTTAGTAAGGTTTCATTTTTTTTTTTTTTAAATCAGGATGCTAGTACAAGAATATTTATAAAACAGTAGAGATGCAATAGTTCATACTGATGGCTCTGAGCAAAACCTCAGTGCAAACTCAAAAAACCTTACTAAAAACAGATATTTGGTAGATTAGAAAACTGCTGAATGATGCACAGTGAATGAAAGATGATATTCTTTGACTAGATTAGTCACCCCCCTCAGCCTCTGGTGTATATGGTACATTCACTTCTGTCTGGAGTGGATGCCATTGCTAATGGTGAAATACTTTATACCTAGTCACTGCTCTCTCTTGCTGAGCCAGTCTGTCTAGAGGGGTTTATCCACAACACCAACACAATATGGTACTTAAACCAAAAATTCCAAATTGTAATTATTTGTTTTCACTAATATTAAAGCTCTGGGTGAAATGTTTTCAGGTACAGTGCACTTATGGGGGTAGCAAACTGAACTAGCTCAGTCATGCGGAATAGTGTCATAATTTGCCACTGTACCTTAAACAGCTTACGAGATTCTGTCTACCTGCATTCTCCTAGTCTGATTTTTCCCCTCTCTTTTCCTTTACTCTTCCTTTGTGTTCTTTCTCTTTCCTTCTTTCTCATTTTGGTTCTTCTCTCCTTGCCATGATACCCAAAAGATCAGGGTTATTAGTGACCTGATATGCTGTTCATTTTTGCTATTTATTATTTAAACAGGCAAGAAAGTCTGTTGATGCTTTGTGGAACAAATAAGGCTTGGTCTTCATGCCAAAGAGCTTCCAGATTAATTGTAGATGTGACACACCAAGTGAGAATATGCGGATATCTAACAATGAAGAGGAGGAGTTGCAGAAATAAGGAATCTAATGCTTGCAATTGTTTTGCATATAGTGTTGGTGATTATGGTGAACAGTTATGCATATGCCACCATTCTGCAGCTTTCATCCAGTGCGTCATTTAAAGGGACACCATCCTGACCCTTAATGCATAAAAATGCAGGTACAAAAACATAGTATAAAAGCTGAAGCCAATAGCAATATTTTTTGACTTTCAAGTAAATCCTACAGAAAAAAAATATAACAATACCAGCCCCCGCACTGTGTGTGGTTCAAACACAGGGTGATCTAGAGCTTATAAATGCAATGGGCTAATTCACAAAAGCGAAACAGGATGTTTTTGGTTTCATTGGAATGCAAAGGGAAAAAGAAAGCAAACTGCATAAACGTCAGAAAATTAAATTCAAGTTTAAAATTTTCTTTCAATTTTAATAGGTTGCTAGTAATATAGACACAGATTTATTTTGTTAACTATTATTTTTTGTAACCGGATAGCTGCTTTTTCAGTTTTTAAAATCTGTCCAGTTGTATTGTTGTTAAAACGCAGAAATAAAATGCACAATAAAACATACAGATTTCTATTGGGTACATAAAAATACAATTTTACAAAACACAGCACAGATAGATACTTTTCTATGAATTTCTATGGGCTTTCAGGGAAGAAACAATTTGTAAATAACATTTTAAGAGACAGTGGGAGATTGTTGCATAGAAAGAAGTACACCGAACAAAATGATATTGAATTAGAAAAAACCAAAATCAAGCTGAGACTCATTTCCCTATACCACCAGTGAAGATCTCTGCTTATACACAATCAGTATGAGCAATGCTGCATAGCAGGAATATAGTTATATTTTGTGACTGCAATGTAAGTGACTGATGCTATGTACCAGCAGGGAATAATATGAGAAGTATTTTCTAAACATTTTCTAGGAAATAGAGCTCTGCTGACTGCGTTTCATGGTAAATGTTGTTTATAGTCATTGTAAACACCTTTCACTTCCCTTAATGGCTGTGCACAGCAAATACATTTTTGAAAACTAACATTTGGACTCATATGGCACAACGGTACTACTTGATATCAGAAAACAGCATTAACTAAACAGCCAGTCTACTGAAGGGCGATCTTGTGGCTAATGCATTAAGATTTGTGCCTTGTAAAGTATTGTACGAGCTCTGTCACACATTTACCTTCCTCAGAAGGGTAAAGCAAGAATGAATCCGATCAAGATCCTTCTGGCGTTGGAAGGGACTAGAGGAGTGTGAAATATCTTTAGTTCTGTTAGCTCATGTCTGTGAGGTAAAACAGGTAACAGACTTTATCCACTTAGTGTGTTCATTTGTTTTCTTCCCTGAGGCCACCATGAACACAGTTATGCTGGCCTGCCAATCATTCAAACCTGTCTACTTCATCTGTTGGATATATAGACTTAAATTTCTTCCCTGCCTACTTCCTTTGTTGATCAAGAATAAGAAGAGTGGTTGAACTGAATATGTATGTGGCTATTGTCTGCCCCTTCCAAATTTAGTGTGTTATAAAACACTACTACTTAATTGTGTGGAATGAAATTAGTTTTTGGCTGGTCTCAGTGTAATCCTTTATCCCTCATCTTTTATTTCCTTAAGGTCCTTATTACTCAGTGATCTATTTGTGCAGCATCCTTGTCACTTGCAATGGACACTTTTCTCTCTAAAATGTCTAGCACTATCCCCGTCCTTTTTGTCTTGGGACTTTTTTGTCAAGCCTTTATTTAGAATCAATGAATGGTGGAAGCAGAGAGTTCTCTTGCTAATCCTGGGTTCCTCTGTCAGTCCTTTATATGGTGGTCTCTTGTGTTTGGCCCACCATTGACCTTGTGGGCCAAATTTGCATAAACCACTGTCTAGCTTTTTAGGCATGGCTAACCATAGGAACAGTGATTAAATTCAGATATCTGACTACCTGAGTTATGTACACAAATACTGCTTGTGTTTAAAAACACCAAGTGAATAGAATCTGATTGTGCTTATAATTGAAAAAGGGTGCTACAGGGGTGCTAAATGGCACACTTTGAAATTTCAAATATTCCTTTGAAATTTGGAAAGATATTTAGCTAAAGTCAGTATTAGCAAAATAGCCCCAAAAATTCTTTCTTTCTAGGAAACTCACCCATTTCCACCAAGATGAGCTCCATTCATTGCTCCTATTCTGGCAGACAAGTGTCTGCCAGGGGAAAACATTGTCCATTTCCATTTGGACAATAGATATGGGCAGTAGTCTCAGCAAGAGCCAAAATAGACTAAGCAAGAGCCGAAGAGCATGCAGCATCTGGCCCTGCTCCATAGGAGAGAGATGATTGCAAGAGGATCTGATAACTTCAAGAGAAAAAGATTTAAGTAAAAGTGTCACTGCAACAGAGCTTTGGATAGCTAGATGTGGTAGGAAGATTACTTTAGAAACTGCAGAGCAGTTTGACTGTAAAGCATTTACTTTGTGGCTGCCTGTTTAACACAGCTTAAAGGCTTCATATAAAATTGGGCCTTTTGTTAATGAAGAGAGTGGACATCTTGCTCCAACCTAATGATGGAATTTAAAGCAAAGAGCTGCAACCTGCTGCTTTCATGATGCATGCAGCTTTCCAGAGTGGTCTCACTGGGAGATGGCACGTGCCTCCTCTTAGTTTTGCAAATGCATGCTGCCACCTGCTGAGCATGAACAGTTAGTTCTCTGCATACGTATCAAGCAGGAAGTCTAAAAATTGTAGGACTGTTTCTATGCCACTTCTCTTTCTAGTATTTTGTTTTAGGAATAGTTTATTTTCTTCTTTTGGTAGTGAATTGATGTGCAATTCCTATTGCTCTGTAAAATTTGACTTTCCTGAAGCAAAAATTGGGGTGGGTGGGTGTGGGGGGGGGTGTATTTCTACAGGGCAAGTAAAATATCTTTAGGCCCATTCCCTCCCCACAGTCAACATGCTTGGAGCTCATGCCAGGCTTGATCAACTTGCATGCCTAATATGTCTGAAAAAGTAGGCACTGCAAAGCATTTAGCAATCTCTGACTTTCCATTTAAAATGAATTAAATACGCCCCATGATCACATGATACTTTCAGTATTCATTGGCAAAAGGAAGGAAAATGTTAGCCAACCTCTAAGAACGTAGCCAGTGGAGCAATACATCTCTCCTAAGCTATGAATTTGAATTTATCAATGCAGCTTTCTGTACATCTGTTATTGATCTTCACATTTTGCTCCATTAAATTTCTACTACTTTACCCATTTCAGTGTCCTATGATACCAAGCAGCTGATTTCTGAGCCTTGGGGAAATCTGAATACTTCTGATTTTCTCTCTTCACTTTTTTTAAGTTCAATCAATAATGGAAATATCATCCCACTTCAGAAATTCCTCCAGGATTTCCCAGCATAAACATAGTGACAGGGAGCTAACTGTTTATTTGCTATTTGACAAGGTCAGCTGCTTTCTCAAATGACAGCAGCTTTCCATTCTTCCAAACCTTGAAGTGATAACTTCATCCTTCACTTTTATTGCATATTCCCTTTTTTCTTCTTTTCTAATTTTGCAGAAGAAGAGTTCTTCTCTTTCTTGGCTTACTTGAGCTTCCAAGTTATCCACTGATAACAGGGTCACACTGATCATCCATTTATTATATGCATGCAAATTCCATTGGACTTCTAAGGCACATTATTTCTTGCTTCTGCATTGGGAGCCTCTGTGAAGAAGGACTTTTGGGTACTTTGGCCTGCCCTGTCACAGTTTTGCCATCTAAGGTTTCTTATTAGGCAGATTGCATAAAGATGGTTGGATCATTCATTTCAGGCCACAGGTCCTTGGTTGATAGCTACCTTCCTACTTTTGAGTACCATGTAGACCCCTTTTACAGGCCCGAACTTTTATACAGAGACTACTTAACTAAAATGCATTTGGTTCTGAAATCTGCACAAACTTAAGTTTCCTGTTCTGTTGCTTTATCTACAACAGTGTGAAAAGTCTCACGGTATTTGCAAGCATTTCTAAAAGTTGCGTGGTCTAAAAAAATGCAGGAAGAGTCCAAACAAACCCACCTACTATACTGGCTACATCTTGTCTTCTTCAGAGGCCTAGAATTATTTTAAGGGGCATGGCCATACCATTTATGTCTCCATGTCTCTCTCTTACACAGACAGCTAGCAAGCATTCAGACAGGTATTGACCTAATCAGTAATAAGGATAGAAAATCTGTGGTATACAGCATGGCCTCTTACTCAATCAGCTAGCTTCATGGAGTTTTGCTGTATTTGTCACAGTCTGGAAACATGGAATTCTTGAAAGTAAAGCCCATGACAGGGTGTCTCAACACTAGAAGGAGCATGTGCAATTGGGGAAACTGTTTCTTAACCAAGTCAAACATTTCTGTATGAAAATAATTATAATAAACAAGGTGCTTCATCTGGAGTTGTTTTCAGTTCTAATAGATAGAAAAAATGATTCTGGAGTTCAGTATATAATCTTCTCTACCATTTACTTGAAGAAATTATGATGTACTGAAAATGCACTCATTTCAAGAAGATATGATTGGTCGAAGAGTTACTGGATTTTGTAAAAAGTGAGCCCAGATTTATTTACTTTGTTATTTTCTCCTTTCTTTCCCTGCAGTGAGACAGTAAGCATCGCTGTCACATACAGGGCCTCAGTACAACATTTGGTGACATTTGCTTTCTCCGACAGCTTGAATACTAAGAGCTAGTATTAAAAGTACAGTCTGTCTGATGGAAGTAATTAAGATGCTTCCATCCTCCAGAAGAGAGTCTACTAATCTCATTTACTGCAGCAAATGGGAAAGATTCTCAATCCTCTCAAAAGGAGATTGTTGCCACATGGATGCCCTTTGTCAACAGTAATGAATTAGTTACTGTAGCACTTTTATTTCTGGATTTCAAACAAGACTAGAAAGGTGCCAATTTCAGTCATTTCAGCCTTTTTGTCAGGCAGTGAATGCAATAAGATCAGCAAATGTCAAATGAACTCAAGCCTTGTGAAAGGAGTCAGATAGCACAGATGTTCAAGTATTGTTTCTTCTTGGAATTCTAGGTGTAGGGTTTTTTTAGTTTTGTGAGGTTTTTTTGTTATTGGCTATTTAAAAATAATACTTTACAATGTCTTCCTCCTAGAGGATGAAACTTGCAAACTATTTTTTTGTCTCTGGGATATAAAAAATATCGTACTGGCAATATTGTCAGTTGTGACAGCTTAATATACCTAGGAAAATAATCAGCATACCTTAGACTAGAGATCAGTTTTCTCAACAGTCTTATATTACCTTGAAATACAACTTTTTAGGACATCTTTTATTTTATGATAGGAAACCAGAAGGACCCATAAACCCATAAAACTGAAACTGGATTACTGCAATACCACCCACTGTTACTAAGATTGTCTGATGCATGGCCTAGGCTTTTAGGATCAGAAACAGGACTTTTCTTGCATTTGCCCTTCTAAGCTTCTCTGAAAAGGCTGAACATAGTAAGTCAAGCTTTTGGGGAATGAGTTGAATTAGCCCACTGCTCTAGACTCCAGAAGGAATCCAACCTTCCCAAGTTTCCCATTTATCTTCCATGAACCTTGAAACCTATTGACAGAATATCTTACCCCCTTTCATTGCAGGTTCACCTAGAGCAGTTGGGACCAACCTTTCTGGCAGGTATGCCACAAATTAAGCCTGTGCCCTCCCTGAATACCACTCCAATGCCCTTCCTCTGCTTCCTGCCCTATCTGTTGCAAGCCCCACACACAGACTGCCCTTGCCACTTACAGCACACATGCCATTCATTGGCTACCCTGATCTAACAGATGGTGACACTCTATGAAGTAGTTAGTAGGTTTAGTTGCTTTGTTAGCTTGAGCACCACAGATCTGTGCATTAGATATAAAGATTTCAGCTTCACCTGTGATTAAAGCCATAGGCTTGAACTTCTAAACGCTGCAAAACCCCAGATTTAAGATTGCCTTTGGAATTTGAATTTGTCCACTTAAAAACTAAATTATAATATAGACGTATAATTATGTGATTACATACTATTTTTTTCCACTTGGCATCTACCTCATATATTTTACAGTTGCTACACTTTTTCCTTGATAGGTTAGAGTATAACTTTATAGCTTGCATATAAGCATTCTTTGACGGGATTGTAACCCCCAAACTCCTCCTGGGTGATGTATAAATGTGCATGGTTTCATGTCAGATCCAAGAGTCCATTTTGTGAAGCAATAAGCTCTGAGGGTGGGTATAACTGAGCACAGTCTAGGTCAGTGATTTGCAGCCAGGGTGCTTTAAGATCCTTTCAGGGGTGTGTGTTGTGCCATTCAGGGCCAGCATTGCTAGGTAAAAAAAAAAAAACAACAACTGAAAACTAAGCTGACTTTTTACAAGGAGTGCCTTGAGTGTTATGGGATGTGCCTTGAGTCTGCAAAGGTTGAGAACCCACTGGTTTAGGTGGTCTGTTCCTTGAGTCTTAATTTTGAACTCCAATTTAAAGTGCATCCCCTCCATCCTTTCACTCCAGATGTCATGTATACAATAGAGACAAACGCTAGTCTGTGCTCAAACAAAAAATCCATATGCCACTAGGTGGCAATGTAACCAGCATACGGAATAAATTGCAGTAGCTGGCTATTCTTTACATTCTTAGTGTTTGCCAACATTGGCTGCAGAGTCAGGTGGAAATCTGTGTGAACTTTTTTTTAATCAAACAAAGCAAAACCAGTATCATCTGCTACAAAAACAACTTCAGACATTTAATGATTAGCATTTGTTTTACTCAAGTAGCTATTATCACATTACACATAATATTTAGTGTGAGGTATAGGTATTGGCTTTTAAAGAATATATGTTCTTGTAAGGTAAAGAGTAGAGATTTTTACTTCAGGCCTGTTGGACCTATACATTTAAATTCATAGATTTATAGGACAAAGTAGACTACTGTGATCATCTACTCTGTCTTCCTTCATGACACAGGCCATAGACACTTAGACCAAGCTCTGTATCTGGTCTATACCTTTAGCTGAGCTAGAACATCCCTCTCTCTCTCTCAGGATACCTAGTCTTTGAATGCTTGAAAGATCTATCACCAGATTGTTCCAGTGCTTAATTATCCTTGCTGTTAAAAACTTGTACCATTTATGTCTCAGCTAAGTGCATGAGCAACCTTCACACCTCTGCTGTTGTGTTCCCAATGGCAATCTTCTGAGCAAGCGACAATATCTCATTTTGCCTGCAGCATAGTAACCACTTTCTCGTGTGAAATCAGTGACCTCCTCCTTTCTGCTGCTGATGGATGTTCTCTGTGGAGTTAAAAAAAAAAAAAAAAAAAATCTAGTGAAGGCCCGAGACATCTCAGAATTTACGCAGGTATAGAGACAAGAATGAGGTTAAGTTCACTAAGGTCGGGTGTACATATTTCTCCATTATGTAATGATACAGATGCTTCTGCCATACTGAGAGCCTGTTCTTCACAGGGGAAATAAATAACATTATCAAGCCTGACAAGTTTTGCACCTTTGGCACCTACTGCTTTCATCCCACCCCAACGTCTGGAGCTGTGGATCTTCGAGGTAGTGGTATTTAATGGCAATTTGCCTATATTAGGGTTGGAATAGTAGAGCAGTTAAGCTGTGCCTCCAGAACTGTAGCAAGACATCAAAGGCTGCCTTCTGTTGACTCACCTGTAATGGGATACCTGATCATCATTCAGGTTGGCAAGTTGAGAGCAGCCAGATGTGAGGCTATCACCTTGTTTTCTTGGTTTCAGAAGCTAGTATACTTTAACTACAGTAGCCTAATGAGTCATTAAGCTTGGGTGGACCTTGAGATTTTTTTATATTCTGTGGTACAGTTGGCATGTGCTATTTATAATGTCAGCATCGTCCTCGGGACTTGTCCTCTTCTGTATGTTGAACAAAGAGATATTAAAGACCCTACCTTGTTGAGACATGCAGTACTGCTCTGAAGACAAAAACAACTTTCATAAATCAGAGAGAGAGAAGCTCCTTGTCAACTCCATCCTTCACTGCCTTGCCAATATCTGTCAAAGATTCCATCCGCCCTCAATTGATAGGCAATTGGGGCAGTCACTGTCTTGGTGACAGCTGTAGTAAGAGTTGATCCCTAGTCTTCCTCTTCAAAACCAACATAAAAATGTCTTGTTTAACTTTTTTTCTAAACTGTGTCCTTCTTTAGTGCTTAATTTAAAACAATAAAAGCAAAACATTTATCTCCTCTATTGACTTTTTGTGCATGAGAGAGTATATGATGGTGCTTTATATGCTTAGCACATACATGATAGAGATCCTGCTAAACTAATTATATATACTTGACAAAATTTCAGGATGGGTATTGTTTAATTGGAACTAAAAGATATGGGTTGCCATTCTGATTATGCATGTAATGTCTTAACGTATTTTAACTGCAATACATAAATCTGTTACACTGTGGTTGCATGTATCTATGTATTGCTGTAGACCTGAAGAACAAGTATGTGGCTTGCATGCAGATCGCCCAAAGCTAGTCCCACAGTTTGCTTTTTTCTTCTTTTTTTAAAGAAAGAACGTCAAAATAACCTGTAACTAAAAATGAAGGCTCTTGTGGCATAGTGGATATTTGTCTTGTGCATTACATTGACACAGCTTTTGCTTATATGGAGCATGGAACAATTGCCTTTCCTTAAGACTTTGAAATCTCCATGAAGTAGAGTGCTTTTTTATCCCAGGAGAGTTGCTGAGAGTTGTGGAAATTTAACATTCCCTATATCTCTCAGCATTAACTTGGGAATTAGGATTAATAAATCTAGACCAGTGGTGCACAACCTTGAACGCAGTGGAGATGGTCTCATGGGCCTCATGCTGGCCTGACCCTGTGCCAGCCCAGCTTGCCTATGGAACAACTCTAGCCACATATTAGTAAGATCTAGAGGGCAGGGCCACGTCATTCATCTTGCATGGCTCCCCACAGGTCTGGAAATTTGTCATCAAGGAAGCAACAATTAATATTGCCACCATTTCCCTGCTGTCAGATTTCTAGACCGACAGGGAACCCTGCAGGCCAAAGGCTCTAAAGCAGTGATTCTCAACTAAGGTGCCGTGGCACCCTGGAGCTCTTTTCAAGGGTGCCATGGGGTGCCACACAATTGTAGCACTGTTAGGTGTGCAACCATGATTCACAGGATAAACCCAGAGCCTTCAAACAGGAATCATTACTGCTAAAGGCATTCTGATCTGTTGTGGTCTTTCTGAGGTCTTTGCAACAGAAGAATTGTTCTATTCTTTCTCTTTCTTTCTGTTTTAAAAAAAAAAAAGTGAAAACTAGGAACTGGCATTTTCTAACGGGGTGCTTTGGGTCAATTGAGAGGTGCCGCATGTTTACTGTGGGTGGGAGGTGCTTTGTAAAAGAGGTTGAGAATCTCTGCATTATATCAAGGGCCAAATCTGGCCTGTGGGACAAATCCAATATATTAATTTAGCATCAAAGATATGAAATGTAGATTACTACAGGAGTAATGCTTAACCTCTAGCCCAGGGGTGGGCAGTTATTTTTGCTGGAGGGCTGCTGAGCTTTGGTAGGCTGTTGAGGGCTGCAAGAGTTGCCCTGCCCCTAGACAGGTGCCCCGCCCTCTGGTTGCCATCTTGGGACTGGAAGTCCCACCCCCTAACACTCTGACCTTTGCCATGGGAGATCCCTTCCCTTGCCCTGGAAGTACTCCTTTTGGGAAGGAGGGTGCTGCTATCTTGAAACTAGAAGAAAAACCAAATCGTATACTAAAAAATCAAACATCTATAATAACTTTAATTTTATTTAAAAAAAAATATTGTTCTGATTTATGTTGTTTGCATAGTGTATCTAGAGGCAATTGCATAATAGGTCAAAATGTAGTCTTACTCTTGTATATCTGGGGGAGGGTAAGGGAGTCTACATGGAGGGTGGGGGTGTGCAGTGTGGGTATGGTGTGTAGCGGAGGGTTGGGTGTGGGTGTAGGGTATGTAGTTGGGGTGGGTATGTGTGGGGTTATGGTGGGTGGGGTGGGAGTATGTGTGGGTGTGTGTGGGGTTATGGTGGTGGGGTGGGAGTATGTGTGGGTGTGTGTGGGGTTATGGTGGTGGGGTGGAAGTGTGTAGGGTGGGCATGGGAGGGTGTGGTATGTGTGTTCCATAATTGCAAAATCTTAATATGTTTCTATTTTAGCAGTCATTATGGTTGATAATTCAAGGAAAATGAAGGGTTTTTTTAAAGGCTTTATTAATAAGTTTGAATTCATGTCTTACAATAACAAACTTGGTTGCTTTAGTAATTGGAGATGCATGGCAAAATTACAAAATATATATGCAAGTAGGTATACAGGACCACACAAAGCAATATGCACAGCATGGTATTGACTAACATGGTTTGAACCTTTTGCTAGTGCAAGTCAGTGCATTCCTTGTATGAGTGGTTTGGGGGGAAGATAAGAAATTTACATTTTTTTTAATCCACTTCTGTGTGCTGTGGGGAAAAAAGAAAGAGACTCTTTAAAAAGTTTTTCTGTGTATTTTTCAAATGTTTAGCCATTTTGTCTTCAACTGCTTTTTTAAGCTCTTATTCATGGTTTCTAGCTGGCCTGCAAGTACTCTCTCTTGCCTGAAGCTGCCAAGTCAAAACCTTTTTTACTTAGTAAGGGCCAACAATCTTATCTCACCTTATCACTCTAACAGGCTTTCATCCCAGTTCCCTCAAACGGAGAGCAAGAGGAAGCAGTTGCTGGGACACAGAGATAAAAAAGAATAGAAGCAGGACATTTCACTAGGATTTAATGCATATTAAAATAGGGGATTAATGTATTTTCATTTTCACATTGAGCTTTATGGGTATCTTACTGCACGTCTACTGAAGTAAAGTGACCTTTAAACTCCTCAGAGTGGATTGAGGAGAAAGCTGCCAGCTCTTCTCGAAGTTGAAAGAGCTGAGTACTACAATATGTATCTGATGTAAGTGCAAGACTGATTTTTTTTTTTTCAACTGAAGCTGTATTTTTTCCTTTCCATAGGGATTCCTGAAGAATGAAAAAGATAATGCATTGCTGTCAGCTATTGAAGAGTCCAGGAAGAGGGTAAGTTGGAAACGAATATTTAAAGAAAAAATTTTTCAGGATGTTTCTACAAATTAAATGCTGTGTTTGGTAAACAGGCAGAATTTAAAAGCTCTTGATTCTTTCACAATATCTGGAATAATTATATAAATAGCCATTTCTGCTTGCTCTGTTGTTAAAATAAAAGCCGTATAGATAATCTTGAAAACTTGAAAGCTTTTGCACTACTAAGTTAGGTCTGAGGACAGAACAATTCTGTAAGCAAATGGAGAAGACATTATGTGACAGGAGTTCTCTTTCTCATGCATATTTATTCCCACAGCCACCATGGTGCTCTGGACTGTAGAATTTCTCTATTAAAAGTGGCAACATTGAGATGGGAGTTTTATTTATCCCTTTTTTGACTTTTGGAAATACTCCAGGCTTTGGGAGTTAAGAAGTGCCCTGAGGTTAAAGCAGAACCCATGAGAATGATAACTTTCTGTAAAAGGGTAGTTCTCCATAAATTCACTACAATGGAATTCAAGTTTACATGAGTGTGTGCTGAATTGTGATGTACTGCAAGTATTTGCAGTCAGTGCATAAGAAGGAACAATGTTATGAAATGGAACTATTTCTAAGTATCCTTCTTAAATGGTTTGTCTTGCTGGGTTAATTCTGCAGTTATGGTATGCAGTGGTAAATTCCAGAATGATACTCACCGAACTGATTTGCAAAAATATTGTTGTTTGGTTTCTGCCTACAACTATATACTTGGAGCCTCCATTTTAAAACTGAATTTATCATTCTTTGAAATGGTAAGACATAGCAGAAAAAGCATTTAAGCATTTTAAACTCCTATTTAATGATAAAGATAATGACATTCCACTAGAAATATGGAAATAGCTGGGTTATTCCTGAACTATAAGAACATTATAAAATAAGGGTAAAACTATCACACTTGAACTGTACGCGGGTGCCATAGTTAACTATTTGTCAAATGTTGCTGCTTTTTATCGAATCACTTACATTGATGAGTGTTTTTTTCCCATTTGACTGTGTCCTGACCCTGGCATAGTGGTATGAAAAAAATATGTAGCCAATCAAAACATTTAATCACATGCCACAATACAATATTACATGTTTGAAAGAAAGATGGAAAGGGAAGAGAGCTGAGGTTCTAATATAATCTCCTTTCTATTTCGAATTAATTAAGATCTAAAGATATTTCCTCTCCTCATTTTTTGAGGCTACTTGTCATCATCGCATTAATAATTAATAGGACTGCAGAAAAGCAATATCTCTTCTGTATAAATAGTGAGCCAACTCATTTCCTTCCTGGAGTTTAAAAATTATATCTGAGGGGATATCGATTGATAAGTTATTAAAGGTAAACTATCTTTGTTTCCAATGAAAGTAGTTCTCTTTATATCTATGACTTGGGGAATGGCTGAGAAAACAGAGGTTCTGTGGTTGTTAAGGACTGATTTTTTGAGAGGAGCTGAACTTGAACTTGACATGGATTGTGGGTGTTCAGCATTTCTAGATCAGGGCTTTTATGACGGATCTCTGCTTTTTACAAAGGCATTGTTCTTGCAGCGTGCCTTGAATCCTTGCCTCCACTTCAGAATCCCACACTGGAGAGACTCTGGCCAGTGCCAGGGTGGGCTTTGTTCAGAGTCTATTAACTGATCCTTCAAAATGGGATTCCATAGATTTCATAGACATTAGGGCTGGACGGGACCTCGGAAGATCATCAAGTCCTGTCCCAGGGACAGGAAGTCAGCTGGGGTCATAGGATCCCAGCAAGAAAAAAATCCAGGTTTCTCTTGAAGGCGTTCAAAGTAGGTGCTTGAACCACCTCTGACAGCCGGTCATTCCAGACCTTGGGGTCTCGGACAGTAAAGAAGTTCTTCCTTATGTCCAGCCTGAAACAGTCTTGCAGGATTTTATAACCATTTGACCTTGTAATCCTTTGGGGCGCTCTGGTGATCAAACGTTCCCCCAGGTCCTGGTGAACACCCCTTATAAACTTATAGGTAGCCATCAGGTTGCCCCTGAGCCTGCGCTTTTCCAGGCTGAAAAGTCCCATAGCTCTCAGCCTCTCGTCATAAGGTCTGTTTTCCTGACCTCTGATCATACATGTGGTTCTCCTCTGGACTTTCTCAAGCTTCTCCACATCCTTTTTAAATTGTGAAGCTCAAAACTGGATGCAGTACCCCAGTTATGGCCTCACCAAGGCCAAGTATAAGGGGAGAATGACATCCTGGGATTTGGTTGAGAAGCATCTATGAATGCAAGCCAGTGTTTTGCTCGCTTTACTGGCTGCAGTGTCCCATTGGAGGCTCATGTTCATCTTGTGGTCAGTCCTAACTCCCAAGTCGCTCTTGTCCGTAGTGCTAGTCAGCATAGCACTGCCGAGCCTGTAGACATGCTGCAGATTTTTCCTCCCAACGTGGAAAACCTTGCATTTTCCAGTGTTAAACACCATCGGGGTCTTGTCTGCCCATTTTACTGAGCCTGTCAAGGTCAGCCTGGATTACCCCTCTGTCCTCGGGTATGGATGCTTTACCCCAAACTTGGCCAGTCCGCTTCTGGCTCCAGTGTCCATACCATGAATGAAGAGGTTGAACAAAATAGGTCCAAGGACAGAGCCTTGAGGGACCCCACTGATCACAGGGCACCAGGGCGATTGACTTTCGTCAACCACCACCCTCTGGTTCTGACTATAGAGCTAATTCCCTAGCCAGTGGATTATGGTGGACCTGAGGCCGCAGTTGACGAGTTTTGCCAAAAGGTGTTCATGAGATACCAGATCAAAGGCTTTTTTAAAGTCAAGATATATGACATCAATCCCTTCCCCTTTGTCCAGATGATAGGTCACCCGGTCATAAAAGGAAATGAGACTGATCAAGCATGATCTTCCTGCAGCAAACCTGTGCTGGCTGTTCCTCAGGGTGTTGCCATTGGCCAGTTCGTTAAGAATGGCCTCCTTGATGATTTTTTCTAAGACCTTCCCCATGATAGAGGTCAGGCTGATGGACCTATAGTTTGACAGATCCACTTTCCTCCCTTTCTTGAAGAAAGGCACCACATTGGCCTTCTTCCAATCTGTGGGCACATCACCAGAGTGCCAGGAGCTCTCGAAGATCCGTGCCAGGGGCTGAGCTATCTATGATGCTAGCCAGCTCTTTGAGTACTCTGGGGTGTAAATTGTCAGGGCCGGCTGACTTGAAGGTGTCCAGTCTCTCAAGCTGTTCCTTTGCAAGGTCAGCATTGATGGAGGCAAGGAACCACCCTTGCTTAGGCGTCCCTGTCCTGTAATGAGCAGGGACGTCCCATGAGACTTGTGAAAGACTGACAAAAAGTACCCATTTAACAAATTGGCTTTTTCCTGGGCATCGGTTGTCAGTTCTCCCTTTTGGTTTAGCAAGGGTCCAGTGTTGCCCTTGCTTTTCCTCCAGCTCCCCACACATCTAAAAAAGGATTTTTTTATTGTCCTTGATACTTGTGGCCAGTTGGAATTCCATGGCAGCCTTGGCTTTCCTGGTTTGCTCCCTGCAGTTCTGGACCAGGGCAGAGTGTTCCTCCTTGGAGGTGAATCCCATCCTCCATCCTTTGTGGTCTGTCTTTTTAGATGCAGGAGGACCACCAGTTCCCTGGAGAGCTGAGGGGGCTACTGTGCCCTCTTGCTGCCTTTCCTCTGAGATGGAATAGCCTTAGCTTGTGCATCTAGGATTGCTCCCTTGAGGAGCAACCACTCTTCCTGGACTCCACTCCCTTTGGGGTCGTGGTCCTTTAGGGCCTCACTGACAAGTCTCCTTAGCTTGTCCAAGTCAGCCCTCCTGAAATCGAGGACCTCTGACAGCTTTTCGGTGAATGGTGAAGGTGATCAGCTTGCGGTCACTGTCACCCAGCTTCCCTTCTATTGTTAGGTCGCTGATTAGATCGTCCCCGATTGCCAGTACCAGGTCAAGCAGCACTTTGCCTTTTGTTTCTTGTTGGCCCATAGGCTTCTTGAGTCAGATAGAGCTTATCCATACACATGAGGAAGCTTTTGCAGCTGTTAGTATTTGGCCAAGCATTCTTCCCACAAGATGTCCAGGTTGTTGAAATTCCCCATGACAACCATGGACCAGGAGCATGCAGCTTCAGACAGTTCCCTGGCGAACTCCTGGTCAATCTCTTGATTCTGGGAGGGAGGTCTCTAGTAGACTCCCACCATTGTATCTCCTGTGCTGTGTTTACCACAGATTTTAGCCCAGAGGGTCTCTAGTCGTCCACCCTGGGTGCCAATGTCAGCTTGTAGGGATGCGTAGTTGTCCTTGACATGCTTCTATGGTATTTCCTAGCTGGCAAACAGGTAACCAAACTGAGCAACATTTTGTAATGAAGCATATCTTCAGACAGTTGATTTGAACACTCTCTGTCTCTTCACCCTCTGACTCCAAAAGGGGGTTAAATTAAGTCCCAGAGTGTTTCCTTTTATAGCTATCTGGCCCACAGTGGGGCAGTGGTAGTGCTGATACCACTGACAGGGACAAAGGGTTTTAGAGAATTGGTTAGATTTGTATTCCTGTCTATGGCTCAGTCCTGAGTAAGATGGTTTAAGGTTTTCGTATTATTTCTTCAAATGTCAGCATTAGTGGGAGCAAGATCCATCATGCATGTCATCCTGTGCTGGGACTCCATCTCCTGTGAAGTTTGGGAGGTTGAACTAGATTTCAGTTTGCACAGGAATTTCTTTATGCTGGCTCTTTGCTATCTTCCCTCTCTCTTGCCAGTTGTTTTATGAGGAGGAGAGCACTCTGGTTTCACTAAGAGAAAAAAAATTACTGTGAAGCAGAAGGACCTTGTGATGTGGAAATGTTCTTTGGAGAATTGCTAGGCTTCAACACATTGTCTGTCTCCTCTGTGTGCAAACTGGTTGTGGATCCCTGCTTCTGCCTCTGAAAGATTCTTCAGTAGCTGGTTTCATAGATGAGCAGGTTCATTGAGCAATGAAGCAAGTTTACATTCTTGCATTGTCTGCTAATCTGTTGGACCTTGGAGCCCAGAATCTACCCAAGGGGCAGATTCCTTTGTCAGTGTGTCGGTCTTTGAAATGGTGGGCGCATGAAGCCAGACCCCAAACTATTACGCCAAATTGTTACTCTTTATCTTCCACTTAATTATGCAGTCTAATTCAAAATGAAAAGCGAGTATAGTTAAGATTATAAGAATCATTTCTTGCAGGTTTGGCAATAGGAAAGGAAGCGCTCTTGGTACCATACCTTTGTGTATAAATGCCACATCATCAATATTTCTTCTCCAGGCTTTTTGGCAACTGAAGCTGCAGTGACACCAACTGGTAGAAGATGGGAGTTAGAAGAAACTCCCTGTGATGTATCTACAAGTTATAAAATAAACTCCAGATCATTGTGTGCGGTATCAACACTACAAAATTTTGAACACGAGGTCCTTTTAAATGATTTACTTCCCCATGTAAGCTCTGGAGGACTCTTCAAGTTGCTTTATCTGGTTAATAAGTTTAATAAAAGGCAGTCAGACTTTAAAATAAAACAAATAGGAGAAATAGTTTCTGGTTCCTGTGTTTCTGTGCATTCCTTAGCTGTTACTGTTGTCCACTGACAGACTTTTGCTATGGCTGAAGAATACCATCGAGAATCTATGCTGGTTGAATGGGAACAGGTGAAACAAAGGATTCTTCATACGCTGCTTGCTTCAGGAGAAGATGCTCTTGACTTTACCCAAGAAAATGAGGTATTTCTGAACCTTGTTGAACAATATGTATATCTACATATAGTGTACAGCTAATCCACAGAGGTTGCTGAAGTTGGATCATTGCATCGATATGATTGTATATGAAAAGGAAAATTGCAGTGAGTTGGTTCAGGTGAATTCTGAAGTGACTAGAACTGGCAGATGGGTCTGGCTAACAAAACTTCAAGCTCTTGTTATATCCAACAGAGCATCTATCACTTGAGCCAGTCACTATATTGTTAGTCACACTGACTCCTATCAGATCCATGCATTCAAGGGATGGGGAAGTACATTGGGGTGAACTTTTGCCTTCCGTTATACCCAGGCTTCCTTAGTGAACTTATTCTGACTTCAGTCATATCGTGCACCTTTCTGCTATCATCCTGAACCAGCCTAGACATACGAAATTCCTTCTGTCCACAGGATGGAACACAGCTTACTTGTTTTACTTTGGCATTATGTGACTTGGAAAAACCAAATGAAGAGCTAAGTGTGGGAGTGTACTGGGAGGGTGGATCCAGCAAACTCTTCAGACTTAACTTCAAATAGCTTCTAATTAAAATGCTTCAAATAGCAAATAAACTGCTTGGGCTTCTCTTGAAGGTGTCACTTACTCCAGAGTGGGGTGTTTTATGATTCTAAGACCTAATATTAGTTTATTCAGGGTAAAGTAAATAAAATGTAACTAGCAAGATACCTTTAGCAAAGCACAGTCTGCATGTTTTAAGATCCAGAAACATACTCACATGCAACTTTTTTTTAATGCCGTTTTATTCCTCCAAAAAACCTCCCCAACCTCTCCATTTTCAACATAAAAACAGAATAACTGTACTACTTTTGTTCTGAGAGTCAGAGCCAACATATAGTCCTGAAATGTCAATTACATTACAGCTGACCTACCATGGTTTTGTGCAAAATTATTATGTTGTTGGGTAGCTAAAGTGGATTGTTGTACTCTTAAAACCTAAAAACAGTCCCATGTTTTAGCCTTTCTTTTGTCCTTTTCTTTTGTGAAACTCTTGGTCATTGGAGCAATTTATGGAACTGTGAATATTTTTAATAGGTGTGTTAATGGGCTATGATCTGTATGGGGATTTGGAAATAATTAAAAGTTGTTAATGAAATGTCCCTTTCTGATCACTGTTCTCTTAAATATAGGTTAATCCCAGTTAGCACACTTCTTTTTATGGAAACTCTTGCTCCCTCCCCCCCGCCCCCGACCATCAGCCCTGCCAAGGTATTTTATTGGCGTCTTACTGTGATTTATCGGGCTGTCCAGCTTAGTTGTATTAGGAATGGCGAGTAATGCTGACTGAACTCATTTAAAACTAGGCAAGCCCATTCCATTTCCTTGTGAAGTAAGTCTGAAGACTTGGCAGCTATTTTGATAGCTTCTAACAACTTAATTGTTTTGCTGTTCTTTGAAGCATCAGATGATGGGTGCTATAATCAGTAGCCTAATAATTAGTTCTAAAATGACAAATCCTGTCTTCCTGTGTGTTGATACCAAACTGAACTGTCACCCAGTCCAAGGGCACTTGAGACAGCAAACTAAAGGAAAATTTATTTGCCAATAATAATTGTCACGAATGATTTTAAAGACTGAATGTGGCTATCATTCTGTTATACTCTACTTTTCCCCTTCAAAGCCCTTGTGGTATCAGTATGTCATTTCAAGAGCATTTAAAATCCTTGATATATTCCAGTCCAAGCCTCAAGAAGTCAAAGGTCTAAGAGGTTTGAAGTGCATCTACTGCTTTAAAAGCCTGTTATCTAACCTCCCCACAGTAGGTTGTTCTTCTAAAGCCTTGTTCCAGTCAAATAAGTTTTATATGTTTGTGTGACACAAACAGACATAGCCTGTAGAATATAGTAGAGGTTTAATTGATATCCTCAGGAGATGCAGAATCAGCTGAAAAGGCACAGATCCAAACACAGCAGGAGGCTGGCCTGCCAGCGAGCCAATTCTCAGGCTTTGGGCAAGCCAGTCTGGGTAGACTGAAATACCAACACATTCATGGGAATAAGACCAATTAACAGTCAGAGTTTAGAATACAAAGAAGCCAGTACCGGGTTTGCTTCTAAGGGATTTTTTTCCCTTTGCTCCACCAATAAAAAAGATGTTGCTTGGGAAAAAGAGGAGGGTGTGTGTTTTTTACCCACGCAAACTTAGCAGTGTGTTCCTCAATTGCATAGGTTAACAAGCCAGTTCAGATTGGCTCTGAGTCTTCCTTTTTGCCCTTACATTCTTGGCTGTGGCTTTTTTGCTTTATCCCTGATCTTCCCATCCTGGTGTAAAGCTTTGCTGTCAAGCAGCCCTTTCCTGCAGTAACAGAGGCATCATTGCTCCAAATTTTCCTTCTGCCATGGCCCTCATGCCTTCGCATCTCCTAAATTCCTAGGACTCCTGAAGCTCCCAGCTCCCTCTGCACCAAAATGGGTGTGTTTTGGTAGTGTTCCTCTAACCTGATCTCCTGCATAGTTATATGATGTATCTAGCGGCCAAGCCATTTGGAGCATTGACAAAATGTCTGCCCAGAATTTTGCTTGGGTATGTGCATATGCATATGGCAGTGATGAATAATGCATCTTTATATGCATGTGGTTTGGTGCGCAAGTGAAACTAAATGCTTGGCTGAGTACAAATGAAGGAGGAATCCTTTTGAAAAGTAGCATCATGAGGCAAAATTAATTTTAAAATAGGAAAGTGATGAGAGTATTGTGTCTAATTGGAAACAAAGACTGCAGTACTAAAAACAAAATTGAGACAAATTAATGGCAGGAAGAAACAAATGTGATTCCTAAACTTAGAGCATCCCATTTCAATGATGGAAAACTACATAAATGTATGTGTGTGTGCATGGATGGGTGCACAATTCTCTAGTTCTTCACTCATTCACTCATCTTCTCCTTATTGCCATCACTGCTCCTTTTTCTACTTGAAGTGAAATAATATGAGGTGCTTTACCCCTGCTAATCTTTCTAATTTCTTTTAAAGTCTCCACTACTTTTGATTTTCAGTCATTTCTGACTTCTTACATAGAAAACTTCTCTTCCCATTTTAACTGCATACGTATCTGTTTAAAAATTTTGTTCTGGTTATAAAATAACAATTCTTGCAATTTGTTTGTTTTTTTTATTACTGAGTAGGAGTGGTAAATGCCTTCTCATGCTATCTGGTTGATTTAGTTCTCGGTTCTTTAAATATGGTTAAAAGCATCTTTTCCAATTTCCAGTATAGAATGGTAGAATATGTTCCATCAAATTAGCTAAACCATGAAACCGTTCAATGGAACATCCTGATTGAAAAAGAATCCAAAAGCAGAGCTGGACCTTGAATCCAAAGTGACAAAAAAACTGTTCCTGAGGCTCTCCCAATAAGAAGTGGAAGTTTAGGGATGGAAAATGATAGGAAAACAATAATCTGGGGAGCTCCTGGATTTTATTTCTACGCTCTTGAAAGACTGACACAAAGGGTGTTTTAAAGAATTATCTGTCATTCTTTGCAGATCTCATCTGTGGCATATTGTTAAGGAGACTGATTTTCAGGATTTGCAAGTCACAATAAAATTAGAACTGGAAGAATATAGGCAAGTTTAAAAAATGATTTCCAGTATCAGTGTTTACCAGTTTAAGATTGGCTAGTTTCAAATCTTAATCCATGCATTTCAGCCTGTCAATTGAGCAGTACTCTAAAATAGCATCCACATGCATGTTCTTCATCACTGCAGAGCAGCAGCAGAAGTGAGAGGGATAACGTTAATCCAAGACTTGATCTTTATGTTCCTAGCTTTCTGATTGAAAAGTGACATAGAGTCACAGCATACTCCTCTTTTAACTTGTGTTAACTGATGAAACCTTATCAGTGAATAATGACAGTGTCCATAATTTAGAATTACTTTAAAGAGCACTGCAACTTATCTAGCGCAGCACAAGGGTAGGCTGCAAAGCAGTATTTCTGCTGTCATGTCCGTTTCCCAGGAAACCTGCTTTAACAGCTTCTTTGTTCTTTAGAACAAAGCACTTGTCATTATTTAGGTGGGTTTAGAGGAATTTATGTCAGCTAATATGACACTGAAAGAAGCATATAAACACTGTAAAATGTATGCATCTATTAGAAATGAACATAAGTGATTTTTAAACTGCCAATTGAATAATACAATTTTTAAAATAAGTATTTTTATTTTAAGGAAATGGTCAGTCTGCCTAGGATATAACTTCACCTGTCTTTTTAAATTGTAATAATTCAGTGGTAGTTTTTTTCAAGATCCTTTGTCTTAGCATTCAAAAATTATTATCATTTTCTAGTGCACTGGTACTAAAAAATCAGCATAAACCAACAATTGCTGTTGTTTTTATGGGTAATAGATTGAAATAGTGATCCAAATTCATGTTTTACACAACTGATTTCAGTCTACAGTTGTGTAAAACATGAATTTGGATCTCTGTTTGAAGTATTCTGTAGGTGTGTGCCATTTTAAACCATGACTGGAGGTCATGTTCCAGAGGCAAGAGAGCCTTGCAAAGACCTGTGCCAGTAACTCCTCCTCCTCTAAGCAGGGAGGGTCCAGTTAAATGTTTCCACTTGCTGCAGAAGTAGCACTATATCACATGTGCAGTTGGTCGCTTCAGATGTGCATGCTCTAGGCCAGAGGTCGGTGACCCCTGGCACGCATGCCGAGTATGGCACATGAGGCCATTTTGCTCAGCACACCATGGGCAGCCCTGGCTCTGGGTAACTGCTGCCAGTGATGGAGCCCAGGCTGCTCCCAACAGAGCTTTTAGCATCCCAGCTGCCTGCTGGGAGCAGCCTGGGCTCCTAGCTGGCAGCAGGTACCCAGAGCTGGGAGACTGCAAACAGCTGCGCTGTCCCACTGTCTGCTCTGATGTGTGTGCGCAGTTGCCGCCAGCATAGAACTGATGCTAGAGCTGTGGAGCCCAGTGCAGCTGTTTGCAGCCTGCCCACTGCTTGCTGTAGCTGCCCCAGAGGGCAGGCTGGCTACAAACATCTGTACTGGGCTCCAGAGCCCAGTCACCAGCCCTGTGCCAGGAGTGGGAGAGAGACCGGGCTTGCGCTGCTTCAGGCCCCTCCCTCACTGCCCATTCCAAGGTGTGTGTGAACGTGTTGGTACAGAGCCGATGCCTGGGCTGTGAAGCCGGCACAGCCGTTTGCAGTCTTGCAGCTCTGGGGAGCTGCTGCCAGCCAGGAGCCTGGGCTGCTCCCAGCAGGCAGCTGGGACATTGCAGGCGCTGTTGGGAGCAACCTGGACTACAGCAGCTACCCAGAGCTGGGGCAGCTACTGACAGCCACAGAGCCCAGGCTGGGGGGCAGGGGCTGTGGGTGTGGGGCAAGGGGCACAAGCAGGGCATCCTGCTATGTATCCCCTTCCCTCATTTTGTTTTTCTGGGATGCCAGCACTCTGGCACCTTCCAAGGTAGGTATTGTGGTGTTTTCTGCCAATCTGGCCAAAAAAACATTGCCTACCCCTGTTCTAGGCCTTAGCAGACTATAGCAGAGCCAAAGCAGATGTTTCACAGGAAAGTACATGGAGGCTTTATGTAATAATTGTAGTGTTCTACTAACTGATGTCCAACATGGCTACAACCAACAACCCGCCTGCTAACAGATAAAATATATACCCTAGTGCTTTATGCCACTGAAATCAAAAGAAATCAGTCAATAAATATACCTGATTTCTAGGATAAACAAATTGGGAAGTATGCCCCCAAATGCTATACCAGTGTATATCTTTGTTAATGACCCTGGGGGTGGAGAAGCAATATCAATATTTATCATATACAAAGGAGAAGATTGGAAGGAATTTCTTTTTAAACCTTCAAGCATCTGCTTAATATTACTTAAATTCTTGCAGCTATAAAACATTGCAGCATGATCTTAATACTGCATCTTTAAATGCTATGATTTCTTGTGTGAAATGTTGCCTTGAAACAAATATAAAAAATAGAGTAACACAGTACAATAATATATAACAATGTACCATTTACTAGAAGAAATTATACAGCCGATCAATCGAGGTCCCCATGTTGAGGAAGGGAGTGCTCAACATGTTGGGGCAGGTGCTGCTCAGCTGGGCAGGGTGGGGCCTGGGATGGAACCGCGAGCAGGTCATCTGGGGGGTGCGGGAAGGGGAGCTGGCACCCACCTCTGTATACACCTACAAGAGAGACATAGGGAGCACGTTCTTTCCAGATCTATGCATGGGGTGAGGACTGCTGCCGCTGCAGGCTGGGGCCAGGGGTGGTGCCAGGCTCTTCCCAGTGGAGGGGTTTGGCTGACACTGCTCTTGGGGCAGGTGGCATTGGCACTGGGAGGGGGAGTTCGGGGTGAGGTGCTACAGCAAATTCTGAGGTGGCTGGAGCCCACGCTGTAGCCCTGCCTCCCAGTGTCACCCACCTTGGCCCAACACCGCCCCCACCCCGCCCTCGGAAGAGCCCCGTGCTGCCCACAGTGGCAGCCTGCCCTTGCCCCATGCACAGATCCAGGGGGCACATTCCCCCCCCCATATGTCTCCCCTGGGGGTGAACACAGTGGCAGGAGCTGCCTCACTTTACTGTGCCCCCCCGGGAGCGCTGCAGCTCCATCTCATGCCTGCCCCTCCCTGCCCCCAATGTACAGCACCTTCCCCTGTCCCAGCCCCACTCTCTCCCTCACTGTGGGGCCTCAGTCTGCCTCCCTGCCTCCCTTGCCACTTCCCTGGCCCCAGCAGATTTACTAGCTGGGTGCTGCTCTCCAAGCTTCTGAGCTGCACTTCTGGCCATTGACATATTGTGGCTGTGTGCAGCATTTATCAGTGACATTATCAGCCAAAAAAAGCTGATTGCCAATGTCAGTTTTCCTTTTATTGGTGCCAATATGATATGGACCGATGTGTCAATTCACCTTTAATTTCTAGAGGGGTGATAGTTGTGGCAGGAGGGTTTCTGTCCATTTAGAAGCTGGTGTTATAATTTGGAGATTTCAAACTATAGGTTTGAAACCTTGAAGTATTGCAGTGAACATTGGTGTGTGTTTTCTGTACTGTGAAAAATTCAGGAAGCTCTTGCTAAGCTTTCTGTGTTGAGTGTTTTTGACTTGCAGGAATTTTAGACACAAGACAGTAGCAAAGGTGTTGTTTTCATGCATGGCATTATATTGGTTTTATACATTAAGTATAGTGTGTCACAAATGGCCCAGGCTGAAAATACATGTTAACAAACTGTGATGGATATAAAAAGGTTTCTTAATCACTGCTGTTTTCTTGTTAAACAGCCCAGTTACATCAGTGAATTGGGTCCTCCTGGTCGCAGCTCTTTGGACAATGTGGAGATGGCATATGCCCGACAAGTGAGTATGGTGGAAGGAAATGAAAAAGCCTTGATCATAAATGATATTTCCTATATGCAATAGACATGGAAAAAAACCTTGGAAAATCCCTTGAGTGAAAGAAAAGGAAGTACATCAGGTTAGGTATGAAATTACTTGACTGGGGCTGAAAATACAGGTGGAAAAAGAAAATTAGCCCAATTCTTCTTTTTCAGAACTATATTTCCCTGTCTACCACAGAATTTGCAGCTAAGACAAATAATAAATACTGTGCAGAATTATAGAAATCAACCATGATTATATAGCAAACTAAAATTCTTTTATCCTTTTTTATGTAAAACTTTTCATACTCGTAGTACAATGTAGAAGTATTCAAGACTCACATTTGATAGCTAAAAGAATTGAAAAGCACCTTTTCCTGATACACAGTGGTAAGGACAAAATATACTCATATATTAATCCTGGTATTTGTCAAACTATATTCAGTTTTAACTGGGTCACCACAGATTAATTCAGAGTTGATTTTTGGTTCATTTGTAAGGTGGCATTAGAACTGATCTGGACATTTTCAGAGAAAAATATTAAATCTTTTTATAATCTATGTATTCTTTTGTTTTATTATTCAAGGACTAAGGTCCTGATTGTTAGAAAAGTTGGCAGCACAGTAAAAGATAGAGCTTGATTTCCCTGCTTCCCTCACACCCCCAAATTGTGTATCTGAAACTATGTGCACAATTCCTTACCTTATTTGTGCACAGTCACCAAGACTGCATGCATGGGTCAGGCATTTGCACACCCAGGAAGTGAGTTATACATCTGCTTTGCCATTGTTTTAAGTCTTGGCAATTGCATATGGAAATTGTTATGCATCAGTACACACAGTTTTCTAATGTTGAGCCTGAAGAACCCTTATTCGTTTAATCACCATTTATATTGTTGTGAATATTAGGACTCAGCTAACTTACTATCTGCAGTGTTAACTAACATTCACTGTTACAATGTGGTTAAAACATGTTTTTAGATTCCAAGGTGATCATTCTCCTCCCTCCTTTTTTTTTTCTTAGACTAAAGACTGCCTTTGCTCTAATAGTCTATGAATACAAGAGTCAGGTTAATTCAGTAGACTGAGATTTATAGATCCCCCTTGTGGAAAACCAAGTTTCTTAATTTCAAAAGTACTTTGGAGAAAAGGAGATTAAGGTGGGGAAGAATCGGGGTGCAGAATAGCAGATTTCAAATTGTGTGAAGGCTGCCATAAAGAAGATGGAGAACAACTGTTCTCTCCTGCCGCAGAGGGCAAGACATGAAGTGATGGGTTTAGATTAAATCTCTTCAAACTTACTGTAAGAGCTGTAAGTGGGAAAGATCTGAGTGTGAAAATTGTGGAATTTCTTTCAGTGCAGGTTTTTTGAGAAGAGGCTGGGTGAACACCTGCCTGGGCTGGCTAGTGCATCTGTGTAGCAAGTAGGACTAGACCACTGGTGCTTGACCTTTTAAGTAGAAGGCTGGGTGTAACTGGGCTACATTATAGGCCACTATTCCCCTCTGGTGAAGGAGGGTCAGTTTACCTCTGGTGAACAGTGCCTGATGTAGAGGGGAGGTAAGAGAGACAGGTTACCTCTAATATGTAGTTCCTGCTTGTGGAGGGTTGGGGAGAGTAAGCAATGCCTGCTATAGGGGACAGGAGGAAAGGAAGTGGGAATGAGCAGAGGAGACTACAGAAGGGATCACTGGCATGGTGCAGGACAGGTAAGGGGATGCAGTGGGCCTAACGGCTTGCTTTTGACATCTCCTTGCCCTCCCTCCCCTTCCCCTCCCCCTCCCCCCCCATACCATGGTTACTTTAGGGGCCAGGTCTGGCTTGCTGGTTGGTGGTTAAACAGTGCTGAACTAAACCATCCTTGAGGTCTATTCCAGCACTACGTTTTGAAGCATCTGCTGGTACTGTGGATTTCAGCAGCAGAGTAGGGTGCTTATTATGACTGAAAATCAGATGCTTGATACACATACTGTTTCAGTGTGATGTCCTTAGCAGTGAAGATCATTTTAATACATGGTAAGTTTTGATCCGGTATGTGAAGAACTGTTATCATGGAAATATGATGCAGTCGGTTTAACTGACTCTGATACTGGAATCAAGTCAGGAAGCCAAGCTTAGCAATGCAGTAATGTATAGTGGGCAGCTGGAATCCTGAGCTCATGCTTCTGTGCTAGGAAAACTGAGGAAGTAGTATATCCAGTCCTGGAGTGGGGAGGCTCTTATCCCTCTCCGGCATCGTCTTTCAGGCAGATGGAGTGAAGGTTTATGGAAGGAGCTGTGATCAGCCTCTTTCTGGTGGAAGGTCTTTAGGTTGAGAACCAAGTAGAGAGTAGCAAAGTCAACGTAGCTAAAATGAGACCACAATTTTTAAAAAATGGGTGGCTAAGGCTTCTGAATCCTTATCAAACAGGTAAAATAAGTGGCTGAAGTCAATGGGGAAAAACCTGAAAATCGCTGTGCCTCAAAGATTTAGGAGATGCAGGTTTCTGCTGTGTATTTTTTCTCTTGCCTGTGTTTTAAAACACTGTTGCAGCTAAACTACTAATTTTATGGCTTGCAAAATTCTGTTTTTTCCTCTTCAACAGGAGCCACAGTGTGCAGCATAGTGAAATGTCACTCTGCTGTCTGATAGTCATTTATCTGCAAGCACTTTTTCCTTCTATAGTTAGTTGCAGTTAGTCTGACATGGCACCCAGCACAATGCTCTGCCATGCAGAACACCTGAATGACTGTATTGCTGTTGTCCTTCAGGGAGGCCTGGGGCCTTGGAGTACTGTGGAGGTGCACTTCATATTGCTGTCCACCACTTTCTGGTTTCCACAGTAGAAGGAGCTAATGTGGCAGAGAAACTGGCTGAAGGGCCTGAAGGCCATCCATTCATGAAGCCTATTTCAGATGCTGCTGCTGTTGTGGGGAAAGGTGGGTCAGGGAGCTGACCATATGTATTGTTAATCTTGCTTATTTTTTATGTGTTTCAGATTTATATTTATAATGAGAAGATAGTGAATGGACATCTGCAGCCTAACCTGGTAGACCTTTGTGCTGCTGTTGCAGAATTGGATGATAAGGTACTTCCAATAAGTTAACATAAGGTGATGTACTTAATCTGTTTTCAGCTGTGATTAGCAGCTTGCTGACATTGGTGAAAAAGTACTGATATCACAGAAAAGTTGCCTGGCTTTCCAGAAAAACCAGAGCCAAGAATAGAGTCTTCCTCAGTGCAGCAGAACCTACTTGTGGTGACTCTAAAGCAATGAAAATCTATTTACGCTGAGGATAAAAGGGTCCTGTTGTTGCAGACTACAATTCCTTATACAGTGACAGAGATCTCAGAAAAAATTGTCACTTTTAATGGGTTCTCTGGTGTCCTGCTGTAAAAACATTACCCTATGATAATCATATCCATCGTGTTTTGTTAGCATTGCCAAAGGATTCATAACTGGGAGGACATTCCGCTTTGGACCACGGCCAATTTAAATTAGTCCTTGATGATAATTGTGGTGTCCATGTTTTAAGTTCAGACACCAGTCAAATAACAGAATGGTAGATTTAATCCAGCATTAAAACCTACTTTTCTCCTCCTTCGCTGGATTCCTACTATAGCGGAATCATTGAAATATGTTGTACTGTAAAATTTAACACCTCAAGTTGTTCCACATTGTGTCTTTTTGCAAAAGATCTCTTTACCTTCATGCTGATTTATGACAATCTCTGAAGTTGCTATTGGTGCAGAACATCTCCACTGTATTTGCTCTGCTTTTTCTTTTATGGTATTTTTTTTAATTATAACAACTTAAGATCTCCATAAGCATCCAATGACATTTTATTCCAGGCATCCTCAAACAAAGCTAGACATAATGCTTGATCCAAAGATTTTTTCACTGTATAATTTAATTTTTCTGATAAATTACTGAATAGATTAGCCAGCCTTATAGTTTACCTTTACCATGCTAGGGCTATATTTACTAATCGGTTTATTTTCATGTATGTTGTCATTTTAAAAAATCCCCAAAGAAACAACCAGCTTATGAGAAATATTGGGAGCTGTTTATGAGCACTGAATGTCCAACCAGTTCTCAGTTTGGTTCTAACTGTTTGGTTCTGACTAACTATTGACTCAGGCAAATGTTTTGCTGTCAGATTTGTTTTAAAGGTGGGAAATTCAGAGAAGCTTATGGAGACCTCGTACTAGTTAGGCTAATATGATTTTTCCTGTAGACTCATTTTGTCAAACAGAAAGTTTACCCTGATGCTTGCTTCTACCACCTTCATTCTCAGTTTTGACTGACTGGAAATTATCCTTTGTTATGTTAAAAAAAATCACATATATCAAACTAGGTTAATTGCTAATCTCCATAGTAACAGTTGTTGCTTGGAATGCTTTATTTGTAGAATATCTCTGAGATGTGGGGCATGGTTAAACAAATGACAGATGTTTCGCTGATTCCCGCAAGTGATGCATTAAAAGTACGGACCAGCATGGAAGTGAGGATGGAGTTTGTAAGACAAGCTCTGAGATATCTAGAGCAAAGGTAAGGTAAATGTTATATAGCAATCCATTCGTTTGAGTTCCCAAAAAATTACATTCCACAATTTTCCTGCACTAGGGCTACATCAAAACATCATAACTTGAATAAGGTATATTGCACATATAGAACAGTTACAGTAACAAATAAGTGGCTGCAAAGTGCAAAGTTTGACTCAAAACAGAACCTTGCTGATTTGCACTGGGATCTGTTCATTGCATACGTGGCCACAGACTTGAATATGAGATTCATGATGCCAGCTGCTCAAAAAGAATCAGACTACAGGACAGATGATAATAGATGGAAGGTGATAGGTTCAGTAGTTCTGCATACGTATTTGCAGATGTTGATCTGCTTTTGAGTACCACAGGTACTGATATGTGCCAAAATGGCATGCTAAGATGAAATGTTTTTTCTTTCAATAATAGCCTTCTTTTGGTCACTAACAGTTGGTTGCCACGCCTCATCAATACTCTCCCTCATTATCACTCATGGGCTCAGTGGCAGCATGCCCATCTATTTCCAGATGAATTGATGCATCAGAAGACTCCTCTGCTCCCAATTCATTAGCAGCAGCAATACCCAACAGGCCAGTTAGGCTCTTAACCCAATTTGCCAAGTATCCAATTTGCTAAATTATCTCAGTCACATTAACTGCAAGTGGAAATTAGGCATCCAGTTACATACATATTATTTTCCCCCTTGCACTGGTTTTGAAATCAGGTGCTTCAGGCTTAGTATTTTTAAAGCCCAAGTGACATGCTTTGCAGCATTCATTTTTATTTGCCATCAATTGTCCAATTGTTAAAACAGACCCTAATGAGATTGAACTTCACCTGCTGTGATCATCAAACCTCACCATTGCTACAGGTGAACCTTGCATAAATTTAAGGCATTCACTGCTGGTCTTGTGTCGGGTCATTTACAGCAGACATCTGTGATCTTGAGCCCTGAGGAGCATGCTTAACTCAACTATAACTCTAGATTTAGTATCAGGTGACACTATGATACTTTTACTTTCTTCAGTTTACCATAGATTTTCATGTGTGCCTTTATCTGGAAGATTACAGAACACCAGCCTAAAAGACTAGTTTGCATCCCGTGGAGGAGGAAGTGCTTGTATCTCATTGGTCTCTTGTCGCCTGACAGAGAAAACAGAAGCTCATTGAAGCTATACTACCTGTATAATGGTGCTACAGTTTACTAACTCAGGATATTGCTCCTCATTCCCTGTAGGTCCAGTATATGGATAGGTTTTATTAGCTTGCCTCAGTTAATTACTTTATTCGCTGCTTTTAGATGTTCCCAAATCTGTCATGGCTTTTTTGTAAAGACTTTGTGTCTGGATTTCCTTCCCATTATGATTTTCTTATAATATTTTTACATTTATCCATCCCAGGGCTACTGCACAAATGAGAGAATGTGGGCCTATGAATAGTCTCAGTGTTCTTTTGTGTCAGTAGTTAGGTGAGAGCTGAACTGTAGTGCATTGTAAAAATCAAAGTTTACAATTTTGCATCTAATTTCCACATACAGATATCTGTATGAAGGAATGTAACTATACACGATGTTGCCATCAAAATGGTGTTCAAACATTGCAGTCTTGCACTCAGAGGTAGATGTTTCAGTTGAACTGGAAAAAATTTGGGCTTATAGCAGGCATGTTTTACTTTACTGAAATGGTTTCTTACAGTTACATGAATTACACATTGGTGACGGTCTTTGGAAACTTACACCAGGCTCAGTTGGGTGGAATACCTGGGACCTACCAACTAGTCCGCAGTTTCCTTAACATCAAACTCCCAGCACCTGTCCCTGGACTTCAGGTACCGTCAGTAATACAGCTCAAATACCACTGCAGTCTTATTCACAGTAATGCAGCCAGGATGCTAGTACAAATCCCTGAGGGTATCATATAATTTTGAATGCATTGGGTAAGATTGCATGTCTTTTTCTCTTGAATTATTTACAGATAAAATGATGAGAAAAGGTAGAAACTCCTTGACATGCTTTGGAGACTGTTACAAAAGTGTGGTCATGGCTTGTACTTGAGCCCTTATAATTACAACATATTAAAATTCTCTTTGTGATGGGGACCTACCAGGCATTTTAAATAGATGAGGCTGAGCAATATTAGATATGCACAGATTTAACAAGTTAAATTTAAAAAACAATTAATCAGTCTTCTTTTGTACTGCTGCAGCTTTCAGTTTTGCAGCCATATAGATATGCAGGTACAGTTGATGTGTAGATGTCTAGGTGCTGAACTTTGAAGCACAAGCAAAAATCTATTATTTAGGAATGTCAACAAAATCAAATTCATGAACCTGTAACAGTGGGTGAAAAAGATTGTGCCAGCAACTAAATTGTGCCCATATATTTGAAAGGATTAACAGGGAAGCTGGTTTGAGACACTGTCCAAAATCAAATGGAGTATTTTAAAGGTATATGAAATAGAAATCTGAACAGTTCATATTCAGCTCAATCATTGCTTACCCAGTGAGACCCACATTTAGTATGGGTATTTTTCTCTATCAGCAACAGTATCACTAATATTTTATAGTGTTATATCCAAAGCCCACTGAAATTGAACATACAGGCTTGCAGTGGTGCTAGGGAATAATATCAGGTTTTCCATTTAACTGACATTTGGTTTATAGCAGGTGAAAAGCTTCTGAGCTTATCTCTTAAAGAAAACCTTAATAAGTGACAGTAATTGGAAAGGGGCCTTTTTTGAACAAAATTATTTTCTATTGAAATAATAGTCCTAACTGATCTCTTTTTTATGCTAATGTCTTCTATGTGTTAAAGCTTTTTAACTAGTTGATGTTGGAATTTGTTTTAGAGTTTTCATTTGGTATCTTTCTGTGGTTTGGCATAACCTTTCCCCAGACTTTTCCACTCCCAAGGGAGAATAATGAACCTCAGAAGTTGAAGTAAGCTGGTAGCAGAAAGAGAAATTGTAGCTAGTGGGTAATTAATCATCTTCCCAGCAGCTCGCACAGGGAATCACAATGGCAACCAGCAGCATGAAATCCTAGATCAGTAAATGATTGAGGAAGAACCTTGGCATACCATGTTCTGTAGTAAATACAAATTTATTCTGTGTATCACCAAAACCCATCAGAACTGTTATGTCTATTGTTCTTTTCAACAAGTTGGAATCAGAGGGGCAGAATGAGGAGTACTTCTGTACAAAGGTAGAAAAAACAATTCAATGGAGTGTTTTGACCTGCTCTTATGTATTTACTGACATGGCACTACACCAGAAGGCTTCTCCTGCCCATTCTAAAGTAGATTAGGTAAAACATAAAAAGCAAAAAGAGTTGATCAGAATCTGGAACACTCATCAACCCCGAGAAAATGAGCATACATCCAGTGGCTCTTACAAATCTCACCCCTGTTCTCTGTCCCCATTAATTACTTCTGCTACCTTGATTTGCTAGAACTGGAAGGCATAAAAAATCACTTTTCTCATAGCCCTTTGTCAGTACAAATAGGAGAATGATAACAGCTGACTGCCTACTTATTCTCTTGTGCTCTTACTGTTGTGACTGAGTAGGTTGCTTCTTATGCAAGTGGGTACTGACAGGCACAGCTTTCTTGAAATGTTGAAGTGGGCTGGAATCTAAGCTTTTGTTATACAAACAGGATTCTCATGGAAGTGGGGAGTTGGGTATAAAAGCAAACTTTGGGATGTTGCCAGAAGAAAGTGAAGTAGGTTGGTGTGCCCAAAAAGAAAACAGAGTATCAAAAGAGTTGTTTTTCTGTTCTCAGGATGGGGAGGTGGAAGGCCATCCCGTTTGGGCATTGATTTATTATTGCATACGCTGTGGAGATCTCCTTGCAGCTCTGCATGTGGTGAATCGGGCACAGCACCAGCTGGGAGAGTTTAAAACCTGGTTCCAGGAGTATATGCTCAGTAAAGATAAAAGGTATGGTGGACTAGGAAGGGGCTTCTGTGGCGAAAATTCCTGCAGAGAACGGGGAATCCTTTGAGTAGGAAAATGAAATGCTGTTGTATCCTTATCAGGGTTCTGGGTTTTCCATTTCCCAAGGAAAAACAGAGAAAAATGCAGATTTCCCCCTTTACCTGAGGAAAACACAGATTTTTCATTTTAATGGAGAAACTGCAGATTTTACACATTTGCAAAGAGCTGTCTGGAGGCTGGTGGAGTTCTAGCCAGCAAGGAGCTGGGTGGGGGGGAGCAGGAGGAGAGTGGTTAGGCAGGGGCCACCATGTGCATGTATGTGCACATGGCTGCCAGGCAGCCTGGAGAGCAGCTCCCACAGGTAAGTCTTGTGGGGGCCGAGGAGAATGAGATCCCCATAGGGAGGGATGGAGGGAGTTGGACAGGGCTGCTGCTCAGCTGGGGGGTGCTTGGGGCATAGCTGCAGGGCTCCAATGGGGAGTGGGACGGGGCTGTAGGGGGCTTGTCTGGTGGATAGAGAGTGGGGCTGGCTCCCTGCCACTGCGTGTACCTAGTGGGCCCATACCCCAGATCTGTGTGCTGGGAGGGCTTTGGGCTCAGGCTCCCTGCCCTGCTGCCCTCCCCTGGGACCTCTGCAGCCCAGTGGGTACATGTGGAAAAGTTTCTGGCTGCTGCGAACTCCGTGCTGCTCTGGTGTTCGGCCAGGGAATACTGCTGCATGGGCAAGGAATGCCTCGCCAGGGCAGCTGCAGAGCTTGCAGCTGCAAGAAGTTTTGGGGTTTTTTTTGTTTGTTTGGGTTTTTTTTTTTTTTGGCAAATTTTTCATGTTCCAAGCCACATCAATTCCAAATCTGTGAATCATCAAGAGCAGTATATGACCCCTACTACTGGCAGACATCCACCACCCCCACCTGGAACTTCAGATATTTCCAAATCATTTGGTGGGCATCCTACATGCAGACCCAAACCCAGAGGCTTAGGTTTCAGATGTCCCTGCATTTTGCTTGCCCTCAGCCATATGGCTGCAGAATCAAGGTGGGGAGGACTCTGCCCTAGCTTGCAGCAGCAAAAAGCTTCCCCTCACAGCCCCATTCTGCCTCTCAGTGCCAGGTTGCACCTGTTGGGTTGCAGAGACCTTGGGGGAGGGCAGCAGGTTGGGGAGCCTGAGCCTATAGTAGGCAGCCTGAGCCCTCAGCAGACAACCCGCACCCACCCTGCACACAAATCTGGGGGGCACGGGTCCCTCCAGGAGTGCATGCAGTGAAGTTGGCCCCAACCCGAACCTGCAGCAGACAGGCAGCAGGGATGGGGTGCCAGATTCCATTCCGCTGTGGCAGCCGCTACCTCCTGCAGGCAGTAACTGGGATTTGGGTGCTTCTATGGGGTGGCAGGGGGCTGTGGACTCAGGTCCCCGGCCCCATAGCCCTGGCAGCTGGGAGCCTCCTCCACCAGAGCTGGGGGAGGGCAGGGGGCGCTATGGATGGGTAGCAAGGGGCACCTGCAGGGCCAGTGGGGATGTGGGGGAAATGAGGGGCACCCATGGGTCTGGGGCGCTGTACGTAGGAAGTGGGGGGCACCAGCAGGGCTGGGGGGCTATGGCTTGGGAGTGGGGCTTGGATCTGCATTCTGTGAGCTAAGGTAGCAGGGGGAGCTCTGATTTTCTGTGATAACAAACCCAGAAGTCAAATACCAAATGTTATAGGTATTTAGAATTTATTTTGTGATAGTGGTTGAGGCACTGGTAGGCTTCCAAATTGCTTTAAAATGGTAAATATACCAGAAAACATTGTGTTCAACTGGTACCTATATATATAGTGGCCTTTCATTTTAAACACAGATTTGGGGTTTTTAATCAGAGAATTTGTAATTTTTTATCAGAGAAAACGAGGATCCCTGCTTCTTACTAATGGTTCCATGCATTTAATTTATACAGTAAAAGCTCTGTTATCTGGCATCCCCCAGGAATGGGGGATGCCGGTTAATCAAATATGCACTGTCTGGTGTACTCCCTGGCATCAGTGTGCTGGGGGACAGGGAGTGGGGCCCCGTGCAGGCTGCTTTGCACTGAGCTGTGGGCCGAACTGGGGTCCTGTGACCCCAGCACTTGTTCCTGCCATTGGCGGGGGGTCAGACTAGATGGCCTGCTCTAGGCCCCTTCTGACCCTAGATACTATGATACTTCTGGTGCATCCCTTCAATGCCAATTAGTAGAGTTTTCTGGCTAATAAAGTGCCAGTTAACACAGCTTTTGCTGTACATAAGAAGACTGTGCATTTTAAACTTGTGGCTTTGAAGTCTAGAAACCTCCAGAGAGAATTGTTTGAAAATATGCAGGCATTTACACTTCAAAACTAATATACCAGTGTTAGCTTAATTTTTTTAGCAGGTGATCCACTTTCTTTATGATGGTGGGATATTGGACTTTACAGACTTGATCTGATCCGCAGTTGTAAATCCTATTTTTTGTCACCCTGTTGCTTGCTTCATTTGAAAATCCTTTTAGGATGCACTCCTCACTAAATTTCAACATGGGTAGCACGTGCAACAAAACCAAATGTTATGTAAAAGGATTCAGGTGACTGAGAGCTTGACTTGCTTGGGAATTGTGTGAAGCATCTGTTCTCAGGAAGCATGGTGAACAGGTAAAGGTGGCACATGCTGAGATGGTTTCAGGATCCGGAGGGACAGTAAGAAACCAGGTATAAATCAGTGTTATGATTTAAACCATTTCATGTATCACTTTACCCTGTGTTGTTCTTAGTAATACCAATTAAGATACCAATCGAGCAAGCACACTTGAACAGAATGGGGCTACCCAACTGTGTAAAGTTACTCAAATGTCCATATTTTTGTGGGATTGGGTTCTGAATAACTAGGAAAAATGCTGCAAGTGCTACTAGTCAAGTGTTCTGGGTTTTTTTTCTTTGTCTAAGGTAGATTTAGTCATACTTTTATGGATTGATTTGGCTCTCAAAATCCAACATGATGCACATTATAGCAGCACTGACAATTCTGTCGTGGTGTTCATTACCAACATTTTAAAAATAGACAGTATAATTGATTCATTTTGTTTTTATTTCATCCATAAAAATGTAGTTTGGCTCCAGACTTGACAAATGAGATCTTATTATGGGTCTAGAAGAACATTTTATTTTTGATTTGATTCCATAAGTTTCCCTTTAAGCAAAGTATAACGTTAAAGAACATAGTACTAAACATTAATGCTAAAGCTGAAACAGTGTTTCTCATACAGGACTCCATATTATAGAACTTGACTCACTTTAGTAAACTTATTGTGACCCAAGTGTTCCTGTTTCTTATCCCTGGCTAAGAATTGCTGGAGTGAGTGAGATTGTATAAAATGGGGTTCATCCAGCTGTTACCCACTTAATTTAGTGTTTATGCTTTTTTTTTTTTTAAATAACTCTCTCTCATTTTACATTTTAGTAAAATTTTAAAATATTTTAAGCATTTTGTTTAGAAAAATGCCTTTTGCATGTCTTTAATATTAACAGTAGTTAGTATTCTTTGTTATTGTGAATAGCAGGTGAAAGGAATGTCTTTGTGTTTCTAAGATTTCTAGTGGGGAAGCTGGAAATTGTCAGTTTTCTTAAGTTCCTAGTCTAATTGTCTGTTTTGTTTTTTTTTTTAGATTATCCCCTGCCACTGAAAATAAGCTTCGCCTCCATTACAGACGAGCCCTGAGGAACAATACTGACCCTTACAAAAGAGCTGTTTATTGTATCATAGGCCGGTGTGACATCACTGATAACCAGAGTGAAGTTGCTGATAAAACAGAAGATTATCTTTGGCTGAAGGTAAATCAGATTTTAATATTGGGATTTCATATTTCATAGCCTCAGTTGTTGTAAATCAGTAGTGTAAAAGTGGTGGTGTAGCCATGATGGTCCAGAAATTATGCAAGAAGTAAAAATATCATCCTAAGAAATCCTTGCTGCTTGTGTTATTGTAAATCAGCATTGCTCCATTGATGGCAAGGGGTACACCCTGATGTTTTCACCATCTGGTGCTCCGTTCCTCGGAGATGTAACTACTTCAGAAAGAGGAAGGGTTGAGGAAGGTAGCTTTTCCTCCAGCATTATAGGAAGTTTCTCTGTATTCCTGGGCATTCTCACTAGTCCATTCTAGTCTTTCAGTTGCATTATGATGATGCATGTGGGTCCCTATTTGGTAACAAAATGGTGGCAGAAATGTAAGTACAACTCTGGTTTGTAGCTCTGTGTGCCATCAGAACTGACATGCAATTGCGAGCTAACTTCTCCTCCTTAGGAACTCTAAGGTGAATCTATATGGGATTCTGTAATTCGTCTTTCTCACATATTCACACTCCAAGAACCATGAAGAAAGTTCTTGCTAATCAGTTGATTGTTCCTAGCATGTCATGGAGGAGAAATTTATTTAAGTGTCTTCATTTCTTTTTCTTTTTTTTTCTATTTAGCTCAAGCAAGTGTGTTTTGATGATGATGGTACCAGCTCCCCACAAGATAGGTTAACTTTATCACAGTTCCAGAAACAACTACTTGAAGACTATGGTAAGAAAGTTTACATGAGCCTCTGTGCTCTGCTGCTGTTCTGTTTCTCTCTGCTTAAAATATTTTCTAGTTGTAATTATGTAAACAGTTCAGATGGCCCTTTCACTTACCACATCACTCACTGCTGGGGTTACAGATACTCATGGATAAATTAGCAGAGTCAAACATAACATTCCTTTAGAAAAATAGCAGATCTCATAAGGACGGAATGAATTTAGCTTCTCAGTAGCCCAGATAAATTCCAGATGCTTTCTATATGAGGGGCTCTATGTGTTTTGCCCATTCTAAACACGAACTATTTTCTCTGGGTCTGCTAAGCCAGCGGTGGGCAAAATGTGGCCTGCCAGGCACTTCCATCTGGCCCGTGGTGCCCCCACAATGAATTGTGCCCTGACCAGCCCTTGCACCCATGAGGACAGAAGCAAGGCACCTATACCCACCCCCAACATATCCTATTATGCCTTGCTCCCACCCTCATGGGTGGACAGGCTGGCCCAGATACCATGGGTGGGTTTGCTGCTGCAGGTTTCCTTAGTGTCCTGCTGTGTCTGGGTAGCACATAGAGAAGTGGGGGGGCAAGGGGATTGCATCTGGGCAGGAGCATGGAGCCCATGCCCAGGGGGCACAGCAGCAGTACTGAGCTCAGGTGGGCAGGGTGTGGGTGTGAAGAGGGAGGGGTATGGGGACTCTCCCACTCTCTCCCCCTATGACGCACAGCCCTGGCAGGCAGCAGGGGCAGCAGCAGCTGGATGGTGGTTGCTCTGCTTGGTGCTGGTGCCTGGCTCCTGGCTCTGGCCTGTGCTGCGAGGAGCGCAACCCCTGCTAGGCCATTTGTTTCCCTGGCACTCCCTGCACTCACCAGGCATAGAAGGGAAGCCCCAGGCACAGGGCTGGGGCAGAGAAAACAGTCAGCTCCAGCACCTGGGGGTTCCCTCCTGTGCCCAATGAGTGCAGTGAACTTCTTGCTGTGATGTGCAGTGTTGGCCAGAGCCAGGCACCAGCACCCTGCCTGCTGCTGCACCATGGGGGGAGTATGGGGTGGAAGGGTTCCCACACCCCTCATACTCCCCCCACACACACACCAGTGTTGCCTGTGTTAACTTCAGGAGAGTACAGTGTGTTCCAGAGCCACACACCCACCCTCCACAATTGCCACACAACCCCCCAACATACCCTATGCCCCCCACATGCAGCCACACCCCCTCGCAAACTCCCCCCACACCCCACCATAAACACCCCCACATCCTCCCCACCCGCACACATACCTCTCCACACAATATAAAAGACTAAGAATTTTTTTTTGAGTTATTATGCAATCACCTCTATATACACTACACAAACAAAATCATGACAAAAGTATTTTTTGTAATGAAATTAAAATATGTTATCGTAGATGTTTGACTTCTAGTGTAGGATTTGTTTTTTTTCTGGTTCTGAGATGGCAACCCCCCCTCCCAAAAGGAGTATTTCTGGGGGGAGAAGGAGAGGGACTCTGGTGCCAAATATCAGGGGTTAAGGATAGGGTAAGTTTGGGACTTCTGGTCCCAAATGCCAGCCAGGGGCTGAGGCACCTATCAAGGGATGGGGCTACCCATGCGACTCTCGACAGCTTACCTAAATCTTGTTAAGCGGCCTTCGGCCTGAAATAATTGCCCACCCCTGTGCTAAGCTCTTCCAGTTTAGCTGTCAGTTGCTGAAATTGAGAAAAGAAAATAGGAATCCCGTCCTTTTGCAGGCATGCCTTTCTTTCCAGTGTTTTTCTCTTCTTGTAAATAACTAAATGAGAAGCCCTTTAAGAAACCAGCCTGAATATGGCAGGAGCTTAACCTCAGTAATTATGTTTCCTTCCACTTTGAAGAGTGAGGTAGGAGGCATAAAAACCTGCTATTGGTGCAGATGAATGTAAGGAGTTCTGAGTAGGTAACTTTTTACACAGTTATGAATGATAACATAAGGTTCAAGGGAGACTGTTAGTCTGACCAGGATGAGGGGTCATCATCAAGAACACGTATGCGTGTATGTATACATGCACACACTCAAAATAGGACTCCTTTCATTATTAATAATTATTTATTCTCCTGTATCTCCTGAATACATTTCTATGATGTAGCCTGTCATGATATGTTTGCAAGGGAACAATTAGAGATCAACCACCAATTAGATTTCTGTTTTGTCTTGCATCCTTACTTTTCATTGGCACTGAATAAACAGTGATGATGTATTGTGACCCCAATCACCCACCCTCATTGGTCTTCAGAATTGTCTTCATTGGCATACTTGTGTGTTTTTTCTTTAGGTGAATCACATTTTGCAGTGAATCAGCAGCCATTTCTCTACTTCCAAGTATTATTCTTGACAGCACAGTTTGAAGCTGCAGTTGCTTTTCTTTTTCGGACAGAGCGCTTGCGTTGTCATGCCGTTCATGTTGCTTTAGTTCTGTTTGAATTAAAGCTCCTCCTCAAATCATCTGGGCAGAGTGCACAGCTATGTAAGTCCTTCATATTTACTTTACCAGGAGAGGTTTGTCTTCCTTAGCCTGATTTTTAACTCTCTATAGACTTCAGACACACATACCCATCATCTGAATTGCAGTATGTCAGTATTCTCTAAGGGTTAACTATTTAGGTTTATTGATATGGTTGCTCACTCTGTGAATATCTTTGAAATCTGGCTATGAACTTTAGTTAATTTAGAACAGTGCCAGATGTCTGATGGTAAAGAATATTGTTTTGATCTGTGGTGTTTCCGATATCACAGTGAGTCATGAGGCTGGTGACCCTCCTGGCATCCGGCGCCTTAATTTTGTTCGTCTTTTGATGCTTTACACCCGTAAGTTTGAGTCAACAGACCCCAGAGAAGCCCTGCAGTATTTTTACTTTCTCAGGTAGGAGCTACAACTCAGCTGTAGAATTTTTTGCTATAAAATGATTTTTGAAACTGTGACATGCATTTTCCTTCTCTATTTTAATTTTACAGGAACGAGAAGGATAACCAAGGAGAAAATATGTTCTTGCGTTGTGTTAGTGAGCTAGTAATTGAAAGCAGAGAGGTATCTGTAGCTGTTTTCTTCTTTCCTTACTAATGCTGAAATCGACCCTGTTAGAAAATGCCATTTCAAAGTATACAAACTATTTCAACGTTACTTAATTCCTAAGAGCTATGACTGTCTTCTTTTTTTCACTCTGTATGTGTGCTGTTTCAGGCCATCTGCATAGTGTTGGATTAATACAGTATCAGATGTTTGCATTTGGCTTATTTTAAATCATTATTTGCTTTAATTGAGATCTTTGTTTTGTGATATACCTAGATTTGCATCTTCATATACTAACAAGTATGTAGTTGTATATATGTAAGTGATTTAATATTCTTCCCTTTTTTCCCCTCTGTGAATGGGTCACATGTACAGTTTGATATGATTCTTGGGAAGGTGGAGAATGATGGCAGTAGAAAGGTAAGTTGATAGATTTTTGTATATAAATACAGATACGTGCTGGGTGCTTTTCCCATTAAACTCGCATGTATTTTTGGCTTTTCTGCAATTTGTTAGCCAAGCTAGTATTTTTGTGGCATGTCTGCTTCTGCTACAATCACCAAATCTTTTTCAAATGATTAGTGATTTGCCTTAGTGTGAAGTAGTCATAGTTGGGATGAAAAAAAGCAAATTACTATGGGCCAGGGTTGACAAAATAAACTTTGTTCTCTCAGAGTGGACAGGATGTATCTAAAGTAACAAAAGCGTAGTTTGGAATCTTGTTCGTATAGAATTCAGTAGCACCATTCTAATTCCCTTCCAAGAGGCCAGGATTTCATCTACAGTATACGAGTTGAGAGTTGTGATATATTTTATTGGATCAACTGTATAGTTGGAAGAGGTTAGACAAGCTTTCGAGCATAAAGTACCTTTCCTCAGGTCTCTACATAGTGTAATAAACTGTATGGTCTTAGTAGATTGGAGACCTATTCATTAAAGAAGGCTTCCCTTCTTACTTTACTATACTTCTTACCTTACTACCTAGTAGGGTAGTGTATGGAACCTCCTTGCTTTCCATCATAAGAAATGTATTGCAACCTGTAGCAAACCTTTGCAGTTAAGAAAATTAAGGCAACCGAGTGATCGATCTTGATTCTACTGTAAAAAGTTATATTCTGAAACTGGAACATATGAACAGACAAATGAAAGATAGAGGAAACTTTTGAGGGAGAAGTGTACATAGTCCTGGGTAACAAATGTAAAGAGCCTGTTTACTGAAGCCCCATTTTTCTTTATGCCTCTCAGTCTGGAAGATGAAATGTGTTCAGATCTCAAATAATCTTGCCCAAGCAGTGCTTGTCCAAGCAAATGGCTTTGTTAAAAGTATTTCTGGTTACTGGCAGGGTTTTCCTTGGACATTTCTCATCCTGTTTGTTTTAATCTAAAATCAGTGAGTGAATTTTCAATTTCAGTTTTGCAGTTATCTTTACAACTTATTTTTCTTTTTATAATGGTATGTTTGATAGATTTGGAGTGTTTCAGGTTATTTATACCTGTAGCAGTGAGTCCAGTTTTCTTAATTTTGCATGATTTCCTTTAAAATATAACCATGTTCATTGTTTCCTATAATATAATGACTACAGCAATCATGCATGTGTAAAGGAGACATTCTGGCGATTTCAGTTTAATGTGTATCATATAAAGGAGATCACACAAGACATTTTTTCATAATTTTTTTACTTTTTCCCTTGTGTGTGCGTGTGTGTGTGAGTATACATACATGTTTAATTCTAATAGCACTTCCCTTCTGTTTGTTATCATAAAAATGTCTGTAACAACATATAACCTGTCAGAAGCCACTAAAACACTACAGGCTGAAGTCTTTTGTGTTTCATTCTTTTCCCCAGTGGTGTGTCATCAGTAAATTAAAATAGTTCAGAATTTGACCTGTTATCTGGGTTATTATGAATAAATTAGGAACAGCAGATGTCTCAGTGCTGACTCCTGATAAAGAGACCGTCTCCCAGAACTCTTTCTATTTTTAACTAGGCCTTTTTATTTATTCCCATGGAAATGTACAAGCCATTCTAACCATAATCTAACTTCCAAAATATTCATTGCCTTGACAGAATATTCCAGGAATTGTAAAATAATTTTGATTTCTGATATTTATGTCCCCTTCCTTATTTGCTTTGTCTTGTCAGCCTGGAGTTATAGACAAGTTTACTAGTGACACAAAACTTATCATTAACAAAGTTGCTTCAGCAGCAGAAAATAAAGGATTGTTTGAAGAAGCTGCAAAACTTTATGACCTTGCAAAGGTAAATATGTTCCAATAGTTGTCATATGCATGCACCTATTTCATCATTTTATTTTTAAAATATCAGCTTTGATTAGAAGGTTATTTTAATTTTAGAACTTGAACAGACTTTGTAATAGGAACTAATTTCTCCTCTTCTTGTACTGTAGCTGTTGCATTGATTTTACTGAAATGATTTAGGACCTGGACCTGACTTTCCAGCCCATACGGGGATTTATCTATGTGGCACTTTTTCAACTAGTTGTTCCCATGCATGGCACTATTCTGGCCAGCAAAGTAGTTTACCCTGCGTACGTTCTTTAGAATTAATTGCATAGTATTTAGAAATAGGCAAAGAACAAGCGATTTTTTTATTGTAATAAACATGTGGTTTTTATTTTGAAATCTATCCTAAGCCAAAAGAAGTAGTGAAATAGATGTGTCAGGAATTTGAGAGCTGTATGATTTTCTGATTTTTTTATTTTTTTTTTTCCCTATTTCAATGAGCAACATATTGTTGCTAACTAATAGGTAATCATTTGATTATCTACTCGGTGTCTCTGGAAGTAGTCAACACTGCAGGATCACAAAGCACTGGCTTGTTTAGTGAAGGTGTAATAGCCTGTAACATTCCCTTTCCTTTAACGCATTTTTAACAGAATCCAGACAAGGTTTTAGAACTGATGAATAAATTACTCAGCCCCATGGTGCCACAGATCAGCAATCCCCAGTCGAATAAAGAGAGGCTGAAGAACATGGCACATTCCATTGCAGAGAGGTAAGACCTACTGGGAAGGATCTTGGAGACCATGAGATGATTAGAGCATACTTAACCATTCTAGTTCAGGGCTCATGTATCTCTGATGGTTCAGTGGGAGTTTCTTGACCTTGTCCATGCTAATCTGAGCTGTCCTGAGTTATTTTTTTCAGCAGAAAAGGAGTCAGAATTTGCCCTGTCTTGCTTTTCATTAGTTACATTATAAAAATGGAAGATGTAATCTTGAGTTCCTGGTCAGATGAATTTTTCAGAAGCAAGAAATATTATCTTTGACCAGAATAAAAAATGATTGTGGAAAATTGCTAATGATGAAGATGTAGAGATAGTCTAGTTAACAATAAATGCAAACAGGTTTACATTCTAAAAGATTATTATTAGCAAAAATGTGTAGACATGGGACAAACTGGTTGCTGTAGAGGACACTGACTTTAAGTTTAATTCCAAGTGAGCTATAAAAGTAGGAATCGCTATGAGATGATTGAAAGTAATAGAAGTATTGGGAGTATAGTGTTCTGAAAGCTTTGTTTTCTAAAAACAGTGTTGTCTCATTGTTTTATTTAAATAGAGCTGGATAAAAACGGCAACATGTTTAAATTCAGAATTGATCAAAGGTAGTTTTACACAAGGCTACCAGTAGAACTTGCTGCTCTAAGATGCTGTTGAGGTAAAGAGCCTTTTGGAAATTGAAATTTTGTATGAACAATAAGAAGGTGATTTGTGTGTAATAGTGAGTGTTAACTAGGATAAACATTTATAAGGGTTATTAACCATCTTGTTTTACCAATGGCTGCAGTAGGACAGAATTGGCATGTTATTGGAAAATAGTTTTAATATAGGATTCTTATATCTTTGCTTGCAATATCTGGTACTGACTGCTGTTAGAGACAGGGTGTTATGCTTGGTCCCATTCCTATGCTTTCCTGAAGTCTTGGTACGTCTCATGGAATGTTTAAGTACTTCTCGTGCAATAAATAAATCAACCAAGAAAACCTTCAAGCAACTTTAAAAGTGAAAAACAAATAAACGATGCACTGATTTGTAGTCCAGTGTCCTTTGCTTTCTTTATTGTTCAGGGATGTTTTTAGGTCACCATTTCAACCTTTTTAACTTCTATATAGCAAAGGTTAAAATGGAGTGAAAATTAGCACTGTATTGATTTGGCAGGATGTATCATTCAGCTCCAGAGTTTAAGCTGCCGTAGAACCTGCACTGGGCATTATATTAACTTGCTTTAATATCTGTGAGGGAGATTGCTAAGCATTGCTGTTTGGCAATACTACTTTACAGCCACACCATGAACAGTTAGATTTTGTGGGGGGGGGTTTACTCACTCCCCACTCCTCTGTACCTTGTTCTTATTTAGCTTCAAAGAGTCTGATTAGATTACGTTCTTCTCCTGCCCCAATTGCATGGGGTTGTTCATCATTAATTATACTGTGGACAGTGCTTTAGTGATGCAGCAATTTATGTCAGTGACTCTTGTTTTCTTTGTGTATTCTCACATCATTTGACAAGAACAGAAGAGATACTGTACAGAATTGGGGTTTATACTGATAACTGGCATCATGGCTAATGCAGCAGAGGATGATTTAAGGTGTATATACAGCACCTGTCTATTTTCACTGCAAGGGGGAAGAAATGCCTTTAAGACCTAGCTGGCCATTGGATCATACTGTAAAGGACAAGAGAACCGGTCACCTTTTAATTCATCTCCTGGCTAGTTTAATTAGCATGCATATTCATAATCCTTTTTAAAGTCTTGCTGAGATTTTTGCCTGATAATCCTAAAGCAGTAAGTTACACTGGTAAGTCATTTGCTATGTAGAGAGCAGAGATGCTCATACATCACCTGCCCTTCAGAAAATAGGAGTCTATTTCCATCAAATGAATATGGAAATGCTAAGCGTATAAAGGTAAGCAAACATTTAATCTGAGAGACATAAAAGTGGGAGCGAAAATGAATAGTGAGTAAAAGAGAACATGACCGTCTGTTCTGCCTTCTACTTAAGAGAAATAAAAAATGTCCTTTGTATTTTAGATGTCTTCTTTCCTTTTGCTTGGAGTTTGTGCTTCCAAAGAATTGAAAGCATTTATATAAGTGGTTGCTATTATGTATTATAAAATTGCAATTTTTTTTCTTTCAGGTATAAAGCTCAAGGGATAAGTGCAAAGAAATCTGTTGACTCCACATTCTACCTTCTGCTAGACTTGATCACATTTTTTGATGAATATCATGCTGGTCACATTGACAGAGCCTTTGATGTGAGTTCCATTTGAAGTACAGACTTACTAATGCCCTGAAAACCCAGAGCATTTCATGTAACACCACTTAAAACACAAATTGTCATGGTATCTTATATTTAATGAGCTAGAAGATGCTGCAACGATACAGGAATGTAAAAAAAAATGTTTCCTCCCTGTAATCCCATGATCGGGAAAATCTTTCTTTAGATATTTTGTTCATGCTAGCTCAACAAGTAGGTAAGGAAATCAAACAAATAAATAGTATTTTCCCTAATAGAGAAATTGGGTGCATTTCAGATTACATTTCAAAATGACAAGCCTATTACTAACATAATTTCTTTATGCCAAATTATTACAACCTCCTCCTATTCTTGCTTTTCCTTTTCAAAGATTATTGAACATCTAAAGCTTGTACCGCTCAGCCAAGACTGTGTGGAAGAGAGGGTGGCTGCCTTCAGAAATTTCACCGATGAAGTAAGCAGTGGCTTGTGCTTTCAGGTTCTCACTATTTATGCCTTTCATGAAGAGATGATAATAGACCCCGTAATGGCACTATTTTATAGCCTGTGACTGGAAATATTATTGATCAGTTTAGTATTTGTTGTATTCCTAAGAATGAACATACAATCTTGGTTGCCTCTTCCTTCAAAGCTATTCTTTGTGGCTTTAGGATCAGTCTTTTATCTTGTTGTCCATTGGTGGACCAGTTAGTGTGCATTTTGAACTGATATCTTTTGAGAGTTCTAACAAAGTTCAGAAAATTCATTGATAAATTTCAGCATTTGAATTAAATTGGGTCTTGCATGCTATAAGTACCCATTTAGACTGTGGGGGGGTCAGGGAAGTAGGTATTTGTGCTTCTTTCCTTCCAAATTAAAGCAGGTGTTACACTAAGAAAGGTCCATCAAAATTGTCATGCCAAGGGTGAAGTTTCTGTAACTTAATTTTGAACCTGATATGAAATGTTAGATATAATTTTATAGTATATTTTAAAGACAATTTTTAATAAGATGTTTTTGCCTCAAGTGAACTTGTAAATAATTTGCTTGTGAACAAGTGACATTTCCCTTCTAACTGTAGAATTTATCAATTTTCTGAATAATATATTTTGTAGACAATAGCTGAGAAATCACTGATTCATCAGTGAACTGACTTAGATCTCTAAAAAGTGCAAAAACACCTCAAGAGTTTGAAATCTTGACTTGATTTGCCAGGAAAGAGTCATCTTTAAAATACTGACCAACATGAAAAAGGAAGGCTTTTACCAACCCTTTTCCCCATAACGATTGATATTTGGATTCTGAAAAACTGATAGAGTAAAGGGTGATCAAAATGCTTTAAATACTTGAATGCAAATGACTGCTGTATTCATATGTAGCTCCATGGAACTGTGGGAAAAATTCACACCAGTCCATCTTAATTATTGGCAGTGTCAATGTGAATTTTCTGACATGCCTTTGCATATACATGACCCATCAATAAAGCAACCTTTTTCCTTGCTGGTTGCCAACTAAGAGCCATAGATAGCCTTTGAACATGAGGGATAGCTCAGTATTCAAATAGAACACTATCTGGAGCCTTTTGAAAGTTATCTTTAATGCAGTTCCTGGTTTCTAATACTTCATGGCCATTGCCTTTGTTGGCCTTTCAAATCCAGTTCAGTTTATCTCATACCAACGTGAAGAATCTGTCCCCCTGGTTATTGCTACCTTGGAAATGAATACAGTAGTAGCAGACTGAATGTCAGTTTAATGCTGAGGGACTGTGCAAATATAAAGCACTGCTGTCACTTCTTGGATCTGCTTCTTTGAAAAAATGAATCATAAGTTAGTGAACAGGAGCAGGTGTTATTTTCTGTTACATTGTACACTTCTGAAATGTGTAGCTGGAGCATACAGCACCTTCATGAAAAACCTAGAAAATCATCTAAACAGTCTAAACAGTTAATCAGTTATTCTGAGGGCATTGATTCCTTTTCTTCTTTCCTTCAGCTTTTTAAAAAAAAAAAAAATTATTTGGCTATTTGTCAAGAAACAGTATGTGTTGACTGTTTGAGTTTTGTAGTCTCCTAATGCTCATCTGGAACTTGAAGTCACAGACTGGTATTCAATAACCCAGTTATCTTCAAATCAAGTTAATTATGCAGTGACATTTCTCAGCACACACCTCTGTATAACTAGGTGATAAGGCTCAGTTTTTTGATGTTGTGTATTAACAGCAATAACTGTATAGCTTTTCATTATAATGTATTTTTGGGTGGTTTTTTTCCTTCATTATAGATCAGGCACAATTTATCTGAAGTCCTTCTGGCAACAATGAATATTTTGTTCACCCAGTATAAGAGAATCAAAGGCATGAGCCCGGCCACTCCTGCCAGACCCCAGCGGGTAATGGAGGACAGAGATTCGGTATGGTTGTAATCCCAGTTATCTGTCAGTGACGTTTGCTTTCATTCGTGATTTCATGATTTTGGGTCTTAAATTCATGTAATTACAAGCCTCAGCTGGACTCTAGCTTAGGTTAGAGTACTAGACAGCTTGCTTAGAAAAGTGGAACCATAAAGAATTTTCCATGTTAAGAAAAAATATCTATCAATTACACTACCCTAGTTTTAAAAATATATTTGGATTATATTCTCCACATTCACCAAGAAAATATAAGCATCCAGTAGCATATTGATCAGATCTTTATTAGACATTAGCCCATAACCACATTATTGATGGAGTAGAATTGATGGTCATACCACATAGTCTTAAAGATAAGGGATGTTAATATAATTTTAAAAATTATCCATTTGACCTCCTTCAGTTATATTGGTTAAACAGTTAAATGATAGCTTAGACCTAGATTAGTGACCTCTGGAAGAATGGCCCTGGCACCAGCTTCTTACATCTTCACTTTGTGCCCAGCACTGTGTGGGCCCCAAGCCACTGGCAGGGCACTGCAGGCAGGGGCCAGCAGGTGTGGCTGAACCACTAGGGGGTGCTGCCCACCCACTAGGGGGGCAGGGCTTGGAGCTGGGGCTGCAGATGGAGCAGGGCTGCAAACCTCTCTTGTGCCCAGATCCCATCACCATGGGGAGGGAAGTGCTGGGCCCCCCATAGGGGTCAGGCAGGGTCTTTCCTCCAGAGCAGCAAGATTCCCCGCCACTTGGTTGATTTGCCTGACCCATCAACAGTGGTGGGGCCTGGTCATGATGACTGGCTCCCTGTGCCTCCCACAGCACCTGTGCTGCTGTGGTGGGGACCTGGAAGGCTCCTCGCACTGCTGGGGCAGGCCTTTCCCAGCTCACCATGGAGTAAAGGGTGGGTCTGGTCCCAGTGGGGCAGCCTCCACCAGATATGCTGCCTCCTTCCCCTTCACACCCATGGCACTTGGGCCATGTGGGGCCTGGCCCAGCCCTGAGGCGGGGCTGGGTACACAGCTGGCCCAAGGAGATGCTGTAGCAGGTGGAGTAGGCAGAGCTAGGTCTGAGGGATTACTGCTAGTCTCGTGTGCAGTCAGTGCATCCTCAGGGCATTTCTGAGGGACAGCAGCTCCAGCTTGGGAGGCCCCTTTTGCAGCCCTAATACCCCCCCTGGGATCCCTGCTGCGCTGACTTGCTGCCCCTCAGGGACACCCAGAGCCACATATACAAACATTTGAATTTTAATATGTGAGGCCCTGAAGAGTGGAGAGCTTACAGTAATGATACTGTACAGCTGGGAGGAAGACTCTGCACATGCATCTCAGCATGCTTTGCTGGCTCCCTTAGCCTGCTAACATATAGCTGCAGTGCACAGTGCAGCCCTGATTGGCTGACCCAGGCTGCACATGGTTAGAGTCAGCCTGTGTTTCCTGCAGCAAAATGAGGATTGTGAAAGAGGCATGCTCCGCTCCCTGCTGGAGCAACAGAGTCCAGTGAGTAACATGGTGGTAGGGAGCAGGAAGCAGGGGAAGGCAGGAAATATGCAGGGGAACTATGTTCTGTTCTGAAAGAAGCCTGGGTATGTAGAGATATTCGCTGTCCCAGGAGAAAGTCTCCTGGGAGTAATTTACCCCAGATTGCTCCAGATTATTTTTTTCTTGGAGCAGTCATTTTTAGTCTGGGAGAAAATGCCCTGAACATCTATACACTCATGGTTTCTCTTGGGAGAGTAGTGAGTTTTCCAGGAGAAACTGAATGTCTGTACAAGGCCTTGTAACCAAAACACTGGTCATATACTCCACTTTATTTCATGCTTCATTCAAATGCAGTAGAGAGGCTTTGTCTTGACTTGTAAATGTCCATGTTGGTGAGAACCAAATAAAATTTGCTCTCTTCTAAATTTTATTTAATTTTTTTTAATATGATGTAAATGTACCTTTTGTGTTGTACACTCTGTCAGTGTAGCTTTTTAAGTAATGCTGCCTGGTGCCAACAATTTTAATCTAGATTGGCAGAAGGAAAAACATTTGTTTAACAGTTGCACTGCCCTTTCACTATTAATTCATTCTGTTGTGCAGAAGAGTACTATAGTTTGTGCTCACAGAATTGGATTAAGTCTATAGAGATGCCAGTGTTACCCCTGAATTGCCTTGCTTTTAAGTCTTTTTCTTCTCCTGTAGCATGTTCTTGGTACTTCACAGCACTACTGTGCCTGGACTACAGGTTCTGTCTTCTGCCATCTCCATGGATGATATAATTTTAGCAGATCCCATCATAGTGTGAATAGAACAGTTATGGCTCTCCAGCTGATCATTGTTAAGTTCAGCTGTTTGCTAACAGGGTTTGCATAGAAGAAGCCCAGTGTGGTTGTTGAACATCTTGTAGAGCAGTCAAAAGTCAGCCTCTGGGATGTGAGCTGTGAAGAGCTGCTGATTTACTTTGCTTGTTTTAAAACGGGTGGGCAAAATACGGCCCAGGGGCTAGGTCCGGCCTGTGAGCCCATTCTATCCTCCCCACAGGGCCCCTAAAAATTTTAGAAAATTAATATTTATCTGCCCTTAGTTCCTGTCAAATATGATAGGAACCAAGGGCACTAGGACCCAGGGGAAGCCCAGTGGGCTCCCACAACAGCAGAGCCTGTCCAGCCCTGCCCCCACAGCCGGGGGTTCTGGATGGGAACTTCAGGTGGGGGGGGAAGGGCAGGGGAGGACCCCAGGCAGGGAAGAAGCCCGGGGAAAAACTGAGCACGGGTGGGGGGGAAAGCAGCCCCTCACTATTCCCTGTGGCTGGTGCCCTGCGCTGCAGCTGCTCACAGCCTTCATGAGGCTGCCTGTGCCTGCTCTGGACAGCCCTGTAGGCTGAGTGGCTGTAGCAGGGAGCACCAGCCACAGGACAGAGGAGGCCCCCCTGCACTCAGCTTTTCCCTGGGCTACTTCCCGGCGCAGAAGAAACCAGCCCCTCCTTTCAAAAACTTAGCAGAAGTCAGTATTCTGCTCACTTCTGAGGAGTTAGACATAAAGCTAATCACAAATGATCACCATATCGGTATTGTTTTCTTCTAGCGTCATCAATCCAGGTTTTCTTACATTTAAGATATTGGGGTTTTGCATTTCCTTTAAACATGCTGAGTCAACAGATGTAGTCCTCTCAGTATTAAATTACATGTAACCTGTTCTGTTTCCACTGGAAAAATAATCTATTCAGTATTATACTGTAAAGCAGGGGCAGGCAAAATTCGGCCTGGGGTCCAGATGCGGCCCGCCAGGCCATTCTATTCGGCCTGTGGGGCCCCTAAAAAATTTAGAAAATTAATTAATCTACTCCAGGCTACCTGTCACACGGCCCTTGATTGCTTCCTGAAACTCAGTAAGCGGCCCTCTGCCCAAAATAATTTCCCGCCCTTGCAGTAAAGGGATAGCTTTGCCGAGGCAGGGTGTAGAGATGCTACTTACTCCAACTGTGTAATGGGTTTCTGTAATGGTTCAGATTGTAATTCCCTACATCCAGATTTACTTCTTTTCTAAGTTTAGTCATTCAGTCTGCTGAATTTTCCACTTTATTTAGTGGACTAAGGAGTGTTTTGTTCCCCCTCGATAGTTTTTAAATATGGATATCTTTCAGTGTGATAGTTTAAGGATACTGTCTATCTAGGAAGAAAATTTTACAGTCTCAGGTTATTTAGGTGTATGTGTGTGTTTGGGGTTTTTTTGTTTTTTTTTACATATTTAATTTTTAAGATATGAAACATGCAGTGGTTTGTGTTACAGTATGTGATGGTAACTTTTAAGACCTTCATAGGTCTGATGTGCTCACTTTCACTGTTTAAAGTAGAGAGGTGATTAGCCATGTTAGGTCAGGAAGAAGGTGCAGAACAGGGTGGTACCTTGTAGACTAAATGGTTCAGAGAAGCCTGAGCTTTCATAAACAGCAACCTGCTTTGTCAGCTGCTATGTGATTTTTAGCATCTGACAAAATAGTCTGTTGCCTACAAAAGCATATGCCTCTCTGAAACAGTCTTCAGGGGCATCTTTACACATGTCTGGGGTGGCAGGAAGGGCAGTTTAATTAGAGTGGCAGTAATTTATTTGCTTTATTTTAGGCTTATTTTGGACTTGATTCAGACACACCATAGAGGGATGCACATATCACATGATATTGATCATCTCTAGACAGTTCTTAAAGTAGAATAATACTCTGGATTGCTGAAAGGGATTTTTCTAGGGAAGTTTTACATCAGTAGGGCTTTAAAAAAAAAGAATGGTCAACTTAACATGCTTTTGATGGTTGCAAATGAAAATAATTGGATTTCCTTGCTCAGTATGAGGAAGCATTATTGCCTGACAAAGAACAGTATGAAACTGAGATTATATTTGCATTGGAATTGGCCATATTTAATAAACGAATCTGTATATGTTAAAACCACTGTTCACTGTTGAATGGAATTTAAGAGAATACAATTGAAAGTTAACAGTACTCTATTCATTTATTTATTTTTAATATCTCTTAGCAACTCCGATCTCAAGCTCGTGCCTTGATAACGTTTGCTGGAATGATCCCCTACAGAACATCAGGAGACACAAATGCAAGACTGGTGCAGATGGAGGTCCTTATGAATTAGCAGAGGCACTCTCACTTAGAGCTGTAACATCCGCATGCTGATATTAGTAGAAAAGGAGGGTGGGCCCAGTATCATTTTGTATTCTGTATTTTTGTTGATGAAAATAAATTCCTTTGATTTATATTAGTTTTGACATCTTTTTACTTTAATTGATTTGTGGAGTTTTTTTCTTTATTTATTTTCTTTAAATTGCTTCATAGAAAAACATCCTTAATTTAGTTAATGCAGAGGTTTGCTAGCTTGTACTTTTATGGGGGTAAATACAACACTATATAACAGAGTCTGAAAGTGATACAGAAAATACTTTAATAGCAATACTGTTTCACTGAATGTTAGTGTTAATAATCAGACATCTTGGGACTCCTCAGCTACTTGTGTTTTCAAGGAAAGAAAGAAAAAATGTAATTGAAAATAAGTTGCATAACATAACAGAAGAGACTGTATTTGGCTTACTTTACATGGTTCTCTTGCACATAACTTGGTATCTGTATCAATATCTAATCTGATGCAGCTAAGCTACATCAAGCAGAAATTGACATTTCAGAGGAGGCTTAAACATAGTGGATGAGATTCTGTTGTTGTGCTGTTGTAAATCCACTAAGCCTTTTGCAGGAATCAGTGAGATTTTTCAGGAAGAAGATGGAAACTGTTGTAACTTAGAGATGGATGACATTTCATTAGTAGATTTAAACAGAAGAGCTTTATTACTGAATTTTTGTTTTCTAGCCAATCAAGACTTAAGGTTGCCAGCCCTAATCTTTAGCACCCACATTTGGATATTTTGGCTGAAGTGGGTCCGCTTGAAGGCCAAGAGATTGCATTATGTGAAACTTCCTGTATTCAGTATATATCATTGCCTGCCCATGTTAAACAAGAAGTGGAAATAATACCAGCCTTTAATCTTTTTGATGCTGGTGCCCCACTGTTTTCTCATGCTACTGTCTTATAACTACCATCCATCTCTGAAGTATCAAGACCATATATGAAACACACAAACAGAACAATTTTGTTTCAGAGAGACTATCCAGTAGCCAAGTGGTTGACACACAGACCATTAACAGTTTTTACATCTCAGTGTTCGTGGAGGAGGAGAATTGGTTACCATATTGCATTACCTTGTCTGAGACATTTATAACCTGGTTAAAGGGTTACGTTAACCACATGAATAACTGTTCTTTTGAATGACATATGAACTATTTGATTTTTCTAGTGACCTCTTATCACCCCTAAATTGTACACTATTTTGTCAGTCTTTGATGAGAAGCCAAGAGACAGCATGCAAAGGGTGATTTGAACCCAGGGAATTCTGTCGTGGGGTGCAAACCAGTTGGAAGAATGACTGTTATAATTATTAATCATGTAGACATCACTAGAAATGTATTTGACACTTTACAAAACAGAGAGTAGGATACGTTCTCTGCCCTGAAGGTGTGAGAGAGGACAAGAGAAGGCACTAGATGACAGCACAGGTAAGGAAGGATGTGTGGAGATACCTACGCATGATTAGATGTCATGATTGGAGTAATCTGAAGTGCCAGCACATACCCTGCAGCACAATTTAATGATGAAAAGAGTCTTCACTAACTTAATGTGAAAATCTCCAAATTTATGTCTCTAAGATCTCTGGCTTGTTTGATGGGCGTGTATATTTACTGGTATGGCTTGCTTTGCCAATTAGTCTCATCAGCTACAGAGCATAGCACTGGAAACTAATCAAAAGAATGTGGCAGCTTTTGGGAAGCTTGCAGTTTAATAATTATTTAATTATTTTAGCTATGCTTTTTCAGGTGGAGTCCAGTCCCCTCTCTTTATAATGTTATCATTCACCACTTGTCTGTATGTTGACAAGTGCACTAGAAGAATACCTAGTTTTCTTTCCTTTCAACCTCAGATCTCATGCAGGATTCAAGTAACCATGCCTGCTTTACTCTAGAGAGCTCATCTGAAGAGATCAAGAATCCCCTCCCTCCTTCCCCACCCCCCATTAACCTGTCCTGGAGGAATTCTGTCCCCTTGGCTAATTGCCTTGTGCATCCTTCATGGTAGAGCCAGGAGGTTTGTTCTTATGCTTGGTTGTTCTGAGCTGTTGTCGTTTTCAGTTTTTTTATCTTTCTAGTTTGTGCATTCATAGAATCGTAGAAAGTTAGTGGTGGAAGGGACCTCAGGAAGTCACCTAGTCCAATCCCCTGCTCAAAGCAGGGCTGTCCCCAACTACGTCGTCTCAGCCAAAGCTTTGTCTAGCCAGGTTCTACAAACTTCCAAGGATGGACTTCCACTACCTGTCTAGGTAACCTGTTTGTTTTACTACCCCCCCATTGAGACAATTCTTCCTAATATCTAACCTAAACTTCCCTCGCTGCAACTTGAGACCATTGCTTCTTGTTCTGTCATCTGCCACTACTGGCATTGCCATCCCCTGACTCTGGTTAGCTATTAAGCTTGCATTATTTTACTAGCTTAGATGTGTTTTTAAAATATGTAAATTGAAGAATCTGGAATCCATTAAGCAACTTATTATTTGCATCTTCCTGCCTTGCCCATCACAGAGGCTTATGAGTACTTCTCAGTTTCAACATCAGCAGGCACGCAAACAACTGATACATTTCAAACAGGTTGATTTGAAGCTGCTTTATTCATGATTTAATGGCTGTAACTCCTGCCTTCTCCTATTCTGTATTGTTATCAAAGGCTGAATATGAAGTAAGGTTGTCTACCGCTGTGCTCTAGTGGCCCATCTCTGGTAGATGGACTGGAGAAATTAATTCTATGGATGAAGCCATTTGGCTAATAAAAGTCATAGTGTAGGCCTTGGAATCTGTAAGCACTTGATTGTGTGCTTACACTGGGAGCGAATCAACTCCCAGTTGATTCCAGGGAGCTACTCACCATGATAGATAAGTTACTCAATACACCAATGACATATTTTAACTCTAGCTTCTGTTCTCCAGGGTCTGAAGCTTTCGGTGCACCTGCAACTTCGGTCCTTCTCCCTTAGAGACCTTGGCTTTATAGTCCAGCTTGAATCCAGTTTACTGGGTTTGGCTTACCCCAGAAGAACTCTGCCCTTGCAAAAAGCTGGCAGATGATCAGGGCTGTGGATGCAGGATAGTTTTTCCTATCTCCTTGTAGTCAGGGCATGGAAATAATTTTTGGAAAGACTTAATGCACATAATGGTTGACAATTTTTAGTCTCCACTGCCTTCACTATCATGGTCACTATGAGCCTTTAAAAAGAGGGAATGGAGGAGGGAAATGTTTTCTATCTATTCGCAGTCTGAGTAAGACTAATTGCTGTCCACAAAAAGAACCTGTTTATTTACCAAGATCTGTTATCTTGATCTTTATGTCTAACGTCTTAAGGGCAGTCCTTTCCAAGGTAAGGCAATACAGTTGGTGAGGTCTGGTCTCTGCTGGTTGAAGCTTGAAACGTTCCTCGGTGCGGATTAGAGTCGTACATGTTGCATGGTGATTTTTCTAATGTCTGCCATTCTATAGATATCCAGTAGTCAGCAATCCTATATGGCCACAGAGGTGGTGTGATGACTTAATAACCTTTTTCATCTCTTTCTTTTATGTTCCTAACTCATGATTTGCAAAGGAGCAGTTTCAATCCTCCCTGGACAGGAACCCACCCACCATTGTTCCATATGTGATTAGGATGACCTGCCTACTCACCATTCTGGTAAACTTCATGCCTGTGACACTGGGGGCAACTGCAATAAAAGGCCTGGCCCTACAGGCCTTGGTCTTAAATGTCAGTACCTTAACACAATGTCTTAGGTGGGATGGTGGCTAGCAAGCTAAACTCTCATCACATAATCTCTAAGAGTAGGTTCTGGAACATTGAGATAGCATGGTAAAACATTAATTAGCCAGGAGAATAATGCTACCAATTTTTTAGGAAACCCTGTTATGTGAAGGTCCTTAGTCTAAACTAGTAAAAAAAACTAGTTCAGCTTTGCTAAACTATTTGAAATTCTTGATGTTGCCAACCATATTCCTATAAAGAAGGTTATATTCTGAAATAGGGCTGTTTAAATTGATTGAAGATTTATGGGGTTTTTCTCTTAGTGAACCAAATTATCTGCTACTAAAACTCTTAGTGAAATTCCACTGAAGTCAATGGGACTATACATCTTAATATCTGAAAAAGCATTTGTCCTAATGAATCCATAATATATTCACTCTGCATAAAAATAAAAACAGATTTTGTGGTATTTTTAACTGCAAACTAAAGGTGAGACAAAAATGCAGTTATGCTGTCTCTGGCTCCAAGGTTCATGCCCTTCATAAACTTCATAAAGAAGTTCCAGGCAAATTTAAGATAACAATTTCATTGACCTCTAACAAGATGCAGTCAAATGCAACACACTCTTACTGCTCTAGATAGGAGAAAAAGCTGGAAGAAAAATGTATCTTGCTTTTGAAGTAAGCAGATATGTTTGTGTGTGTAAATGGAAAGCTCAGCTATTAAGTAGGAAGATGTTGTTTGATATATTTACTTTTGTGGTTATAGCTTCTCTAATGAAACAGCTGTTAATATCTTTGTCTTCAGTATAACTGTTCTTAAAGTTTTGTGGGTTTAACATTCATGAATAAATGGCTTGTGCCATCTGTTATCCTAGAATTACAGTGGAATTAAATAGATGTCTTTGTAAGTGGCCAAGTTGATAGACTTTTGTAGCCTCGTTTTTGCAGAGGGAGGTTGGAGGCTTAATAATTACATAGAGCAGAGATTTTTCAGCAGCAAATTAGAAATATTCAGAGTATACTGTTTACATGTTTTACCTGACCAGTAAAATGATCAGTTACAGGAATTGAATCTTGTTTTTTGGGGTTTCTCCTGTATTCTTTCTTTGAATTATACTGTAGTTTGCTATTGCTACGTACTGTAAACTGCAACTGACTTCTGGCTCTTGCAGTCTCTGGCCTGCAGTTTTCCCTTTGGCTGACAGCACCCAGCTTGTGGCTAACCTCCTGATCATCATGTTTTAGATGTCTTTTCTGGAACTGTAAAGGAATTAGCCCTGGGCTGTAAGTATATTATGCCCTCTGCATAAGCTGGATGAAAAGCAGCATAGCCAATCTTTGTGAGAATTTTGTCTGGGGCCAATGAACAGAAAATCTATTAAAATATATTCTCAGGATTTCTTTCTAAGGGCTCCCAGTGATATCTAACAGTGTTTGCCTGGGTCTAGTATTTGTTTTCAGATCAGTTTGAGCAGTGATACTCATGTTGACATCACCTTAGTATTTAAGTCCGTAGTTCTCAAAGCAGGGCGCTGCGAGACCCTTGCAAGAATCTTTCCCCACACTGGCCAAGTGAAGCTGCCCCACACACCTGGGGCAGAGCCAGATTGGGAGGTGGCATTGCTTTTTCCCCATTCTTGGGTGTTAGATCTTTTGTTATGTGGGACTGGATGTCTTGGCAGTAGATCCTTCCAGGTCTACTTGTTCTACAATGCAAGGATGTAGTGCAAGTCTATAGGAGTGTATTTGGCTGGCCCTACACCAGTGCAACTGAGATAAGTCCAGCCCACAAGTGCTGCAAGAGGCATAGCAGCCTTAAGAATAGCCTGTGACTCAGTCACAAGAGGAGAAATGCTTATTTAAAGCACAAATGTCTGTCTGCTTCTGAGAGAGTTGCAAGATGTATCAGCAAAATGAAGCCTGCCTTTCTTGCATCCTGAAATCTGTCATGAAGCAGCTGCAGTTAAACATGTGATGTCTTGTCAGATGGAACCAGCTTCTGTCTGGACAGGCCGTCATGTCTCCTGTCTTCCTTTTTCATGGATAAAGAATGAAAAACAACATCTTACATTTGTCTTTTTTTTTTTCCCCTCCAAATCTGGGGTGTTTCTAACATCTTTACCACACTGGTCTGATGCTCAGGAAATGCCAAAAACTACATATAAGACAGATCAAAACTAGATTCCTACTTCAGCTTTCCCTATTGCTATTTGAGCCCGGGGAGGCACTAGGAATAGGTTCTTCACACAATCTGTATGTGGAAGCTTCTGTTGCTTGTAAAGACCTGGTTTCTGAATTTAACTATGTTTGATTTTGACTCTACTGAATATTCATTTCAGTTCAAACTATTGAAAACCTCACCTGATAGGTTTAGTCCTTGAGGTGCAGGAGTCAGAGCTTCTGCAAGATTTGGGCCTACACTGTGGAATTTTAATGCATGCAGGGCATACAAGACACTGCAGAGCTTGTAGCCTACAGAGTGAAATGAAAATTCATTTTTTTAAATGATACAAGCCCCGTTTTTTTTTAAGCAATCAATGTATTCCCCTGTAGACTGAGACTGAAGTGTGAGAGAGATGTATTGTTATTTTTCTTTTAACACTGTCGGAGTGCATGAGGTGCCTGGAGAATACTGAAATGGGAGGCACTATCTAATTCTATTTCTCTCTTCAGGTTGTCATTCTCATCACCATGGTATCATGGTGGGTGGAGAGAGGGACGTGGAAATTAGACCACATGTGTCCATCCCGTAGCTTATCCAGGAACTGGCTGAATAACACTGTTTTCTCTTTTTTCAGACTTTCCTGCAATTTCAGATATATGCTACTGTTCTGTAAAGCATATTTTCCAAGCTCAGACCCTGCAGTGGGACATATATTATTGTAATGCAATGCTGCTTCATTGCAAAGCAGTACACTTCATTCTAACTGAAGATGGGACCATGTCAATAAGTAGTCCCCTTGAATGTTGAGAACTCACAGGAATATCCTGATCTGCAAGAAGTTTAAAAACAAAGCAGCCTATAAAACATTGAAATGTCTCGTATTTAATGGGATTAAGGTTTGCTTCACTTTTTAGCAACCATAACGGACCAAGGGATCAGTCTGAAATGAACAGGGGTCCTGGAGCAGGAATTATATTGGCATTTCTTAACTGTGAATAGAAGCTTGTTCTACTGGACATGCTGCTTAAATGAACAAAGCATGGCATTTATCCCTTGATTAGAGCAGTTAAAATACACTCTTCCCTGGCAGCCATCCCAAAAAAAGTGGGTGGGCTGGTCATCATTGAGCTGGTGAATGGAGTTCTACTGTGATGGTGTTTTTCAGTCAGTTTGATGCTCGTGGGTTGCCACTAATGTGGATGGAAGCTGGCGTGTGGCAGGGCTTTGTCCCTTAGGTTGTGCCAGTGCAAATGATAGGCTCTCCCCTGAGAGAGGTGTCAGCTGAAATTCCCTCTACAACAAAGACTGCTCGCTAGTTGCTCTAGAAGCTCCTTTGATCTTGCAGGAAATGACTGAGCAGCTGGAGGTGTGGAGGAGTAAGATGACAACTCGAGGACTAGGGAAGCAATAGCTGCAAGGAGAGTTACACTATTGAACTGAAAGCAAATAGGGTTTTGCTGGAATGCATGTCTGCAGAAAGGCATCGTGCTGTTCTGCCCCAGACTAACAAGAAGCTGTTGACAGAAGTGGATGTGAGCCCTGGATGGCATAAGGTATTGTTGCTGCAGCTGGTGTTGTGAATCAGGCCGACAACAAGCGCATCCTACTATCCGGCTATTTCACTACACCAGGGTTGCATCATACCACTTACCTTCACTCCTCAGCCAGCGCCTGGAATTGCCAGCCATGCTTCAGCTGCTTGGATTCTGTACTGTTTAAACAGAGACTTTCTTGTACAATTTAGACTTCCTGGGAAAAATTTATGCCTGTTGCTTAAATATCAATGTGCTAAAATAAAGCTGTTTCTAACTGTGTGTGGTGTAAGTTGATGAGTTCTTGCAAAAGTGAAATTTAGCTTGGTAATAAATCTTGTCTGAGCCATACTTACGAGCAGTCTCTGTCTGCTTTTTCCTCAAGAGTGCCCTATGCAATTTAGCCTGGTACATTGCAGGGGGAGGGCAGTTCTGTTTGTTAGACCCAGCTCACATAGGAGCTTAATATTCATGGCACTTTGAGCCCTATAAAGTTGTATTCCCTTTTGGGATTCTAGTTTGGTTTTCATTAATGGTGCAATAATTACGCAAACAAGTAGTGGGATAACTCTTCTTCAGGAAGTCAGTTGATTGCCTCGTGACTCAGGAAAACATTTTGTGTTGCATAGTTTGCCCGGGTGTAGAGTTTGTGCCATCCTCAAGCGTATCCAGTAGTATTGTCTATTGCCCAGAGCATAATGGATTTTATATTAATGTCTGATTAGATGTAGTATCTTCTATTCAGCTGCACCATCCTTTCTGACATGGAATGGTAACAAAGGTTGATGACAGTTATGTTGCTTGGTTTATGACAGGCTTGCCCAAACCTGCAGTGTTTGTGGGGAGAGGTCTGTTGCACACTGCAGGGTGTCTGAACGCATCCTAAAAAATGTTAGTTTGGAAATAAACATACTGATGCCAGTACAGGGCAGGGCAGGCTTGATGGGCACCAGCTAACTTTACCTAGGATAGGATGGGAACATCTCAGCATGCCAAGAAAGAGTTTGTAAGACAGATGGAAGGGCTGTCTTTGGGCACTGGACCCTTCTGTGGCCCAAGACATATTTGTTAGCCTGAGGTCAAGCACCCAAAAAGGTCTCAAGATGCCAAGTAGGCCACAAGCTTTTATATTTTTATATATATATATATATATATATATATATATATATGGTTCAGCTTTCTAAGGGCATATCAGTAGCAGTCCCCCAGGCCAAGCCCAGGATATTAACATAGAAAAGTGATATGCATCAAGGCAGCCCTTTCCTGGGAACACCTTCCTAGAGCCCATAATTTTATATAGTGCTGAGTGGTTTTCTAATAGGAAACCCCCTGCCTGCCTTTCTGGGTGCTGAAAATTATTCAATACAGCCAAGCAGCTACAGCCTGTCCCCTACACCAGCAAGTACTTGTTGCATTTTCCCTTTCTGTTGGCAAGATGGCCATGTTCCTATGAGTCTGAAGTGATGCTAGCTGAGAGTAGCACAGCTCTTCCAGCTCATAAATATGCCTGGATAGTAACCAGTGTCCTCATCAAGTGCTCCTGTTGTTTCACATGGTACTGCTTAAAGGTTCACAATACTCAACACCAGATGCATTTGTTTGCCTGCTGCAAGGGGATCTCAGACAGATGGCAAAGACATTTGTATTCCTTTGCATTTATTCCTCTTTCAACAACTAGGAACCACTATCATTGGCAAATGGAAACCTATTTCCCATATGGGTTTTATAAAACAGAAATGTGTATTGGTGGTACAAGTTGAAATGAATAGCCATAAAGCTGGATTCTCCAGTGGTCCTAAGCACACTTGCTGCTTAAGAATTCAACATGTTAGTGGTGTCCATAATACAGTATTCTGGTTAACAAACCTGATTTGTTGAATTTAACAACTTCTTTCCCCTAAATTTGAGTTCAATTTTAGTCAAAGCTGCTGAACAATAAAACCCAACTGCCTGGTGACAGAGCCAACACTGGTAGGTTTATTATCTCTTTAGGGTTAGCGTTCTGGCACTGACCCTGTAAAATGGACAAATGCTTAAATGCAAGTCCTGTTGCTTTTGATCTTCAGTGAAACTGCCCAAGTTAAGTGTGCATCGGGGCCACAATGCTCAATACGTAACAGAACAGCCCTTAGTTGATGTTTGATTAAGCACAGCCTTTTATTAAAGACCTGTAGTTGTACATTTAGACGCTGGATCATTCACAAGTATGTGACTGATTTGAGATGCTCCAAAGAAAGAAAATGACCATGCTGGCACAGCTTTCTTTGCACTACATAGGATTTTATGGGGTAGACTGTGACCTTTGCAGCCACTGGTAAATATTTATTCACATGAGTCAGGTCCTCCCCCTCAGTGGGATTGCTCATGTGAGTAAGCGTGCTTTAGCCTTTCTGCAGGTGATGCACTGTCAGCCCATACACAGAACAATGAAGCACAGTATGAAACAAGGTTAACGTTTTAGTATAAGTCCAAAAGACAGCCAGGGGCCGTACAGCAAATGGACTGAATTTTCCATTAACTTGTGAGGTAAACAGGGCAGCACTTCACATGGGTTTTCTGGTGTGGCACTCAGACTATTACTTGACTTCTTGTTGCTGTCTTCAGAGATCTTATCTGTAACTACTTTTAAATCAACATGTGACTAAGGTTTCCTGTTAGCTGCCAGAACTCCATAGCTGGGTCTCAAGTCAAGAAATGATCCCAATTCAGAACAATGCTTGATCATACCCTTAACTTGAACTCCATTGGAGTTGGTTAGAAATTCAGCGCTGTCTTCCTTTGTGAAGCAGTGTTTTTCAACATGCTGTTCTGAACAGAGGAGTGCTTAAGCATATGTTCAAGTGGCTTCCTGAAGTGGAGCCATAATCTTTGGGGCCTCTGAAAAAAGTTCATAGTGCATGTTGTCTTTTGGGGCTACCACAAGACAAATGACAATTAGTAATTTTATATTACTTCAGCACTTTCCTGAGAGAGGTGCCATGTCCTGAGAAATATGTGCAAAGTAGGAAAAAAAACAACAAGGGCAACGTTGGACCCTTGCTGAACCAAAAGGGGTAGCTGAGAACCAACACCCAGGAAAAAAGCTAATCTCCTCAATGATTACTTTGCGTTGGTTTCCCACCAGCCCAAGGGGATCACCCTGCCTGACGGGATGCAGGGTGAGGGCAAACATACACCTACAATAGGTAATGATCTTGTGAGGGAACAGCTTAAGAGGCTGGACATCCAAAAGGCAGCTGGCCCGGATGAAATGCACTTAGGAGTGCTAAAAGAGTTGGCTGACATCATAGCATCACCAATGGTGAGGCTATCTGAGAATGTGTGATGTCAGGAGACGTTCCAGAAGATTGGAAGAGGGCCAGTGGGGTGCCTACTTCAAGAAGTATCAAGAATCAAGTATTCAAATATCTCCAGTGCTTTTAGTATGGGGAACAAACAGGAGGAGCTCACCCTCAGAATAGCCAGTTCAAGCCCAGACATAGTAGGGCTTACAAAAATGTGGTGGGATTCATCCCATGACTGGGCAGTTAGACTTAGGGGTTATAAGCTTTATAGGTGGGATGGAGAAGGAAGAAAGGGAGTGTGGTGCTCTATGTCAAAGAGCAATACACGTCCTCTGCCAGCAAAATGGGGTCGGAGGAGGGGCAAGCTGAAGGCTCTGGGTCAAGATACAAGGGGGTCGTGGGGAGAGGGATTTAATGGTGGGGATCTACTACAGATCCCCCCAACCAAGGGGAGGAGCTGGACTGGGAATTTTCAGGCCAGCTTTCAGGGGCACTTAAGGCAAGGGATGTAATTGTCTGGGTAATTTAGATCACCCATGACATCTGCTGGGAGGAGCAGTCAGCCAGGTCGGACCATTCCAAGAGGTTCCTGGCCAAGATACAGGACCTTCACTTAACTCAGGAGGTGTGCAATTCCACCAGAGGAAATGCCTTGTTGGACCTGGTCCTCGCCACAGGTGATGATCTGGTTAAGGGGGCGCTAGGTCCTTGACCACCTGAGTGATAGCGATCATCGCTTGCTGGAATTCATCATCCAGCGCAGAGTGACAAGGGCCTGCAGCGAAGTGGTAGCCCTAGACTTCAAGAGGGCCAACTTCAACAAGTTGAGATTGGTGGGAGAGGCACTGGGGTTCTCAAGGGCAGGGGAACTCGGTGCCCAAGATGAGTGGTCGTTCCTTAAGGAGACGATTCTCAGGGCCCAAGTGGTGACGATCCCAACAAGAAGCAAGAGAGACAAGACTGCCCAAAAGCCTCCCTGGCTCACCAAGGATGTCTGAGAATGTCTGGTTGCCAAAAAGGCAGCGTACACCCAGTGGAAGGGGGAACCATCTCCAAAGAGGAGTATACCTCCACTGCTCGGGCCTGTAGGGAGGCTGTTAGGAAAGCTAAGGCGGACATAGAGCTAGGACTAGCATCCAAGATCAAAGATAATAAAAAGTCTTTTTTCAAATATATAAGGAGGATGAAGAAGGCACCGGGAAACGTGGGGCTCCTGCAAGATATGCTGGGCAATCTGGTGGTTGTGCCAGAAGAGAAGGCAGACCTCTTTAACAAATTTTTCACTTCCGTTTTCTTGTGCAAGGACCAGGACTCCCCCACTGTCATTCAAGACAGACTCGAGGGGAATGCCTCCAGACCTAAGGTTGAGAAGGACCAGGTTAGAGTGCTTCTGGAGGGGCTGGACGTGTTCAAACCAGCAGGTCCAGATGCTCTCCACCCCAAGGTGTTGAGGAAGCTAGCAGGGGTTATTGGAGGGCCCTTAGCACGGCTTTACAAATGCTCGTGGTGCTCAGGCCAGGTGCCAGATGATTGGAAGATAGCCAATGTGGTCCCCATCTTTAAAAAAGGGAGGAGGGGAGGACCCAGGCCCATCAGCCTTACCTCAATCCTGGGGAAACTCTTTGAGAAGATCATCAAGGAGCACATCTGTGATGGGCCGGCATCGGGGATGATGCTCAAGGGCAAGCAGCATGGTTTCATTAGGGGCAGGTCATGTCAGACCAACCTGATTGCCTTTTACGATCAAGTCACAAAAGCACTGGTTGCAGGTGTCGCTGTGGATGTAGTCTTTCTGGACTTCAGCAAGGCCTTTGACACTGTCAACCACCTCATCCTCATTAAAAAAACTAGGCGACTGTGGCATTGATGCCTACATGGTCAAATGGATTGCAAATTGGCTGAAGGGTCGTACTCAGAGGGTGGTGGTGGGATGGGTCATATTCAACCTGGGGGGAAGTGGGCAGCGGACTCCCTCAAGGCTCAGTCCTTGGGCCCACACTGTTCAATTTCTTTATCAGCGATTTGGACAATGGGGTGAAAAGCAACCTGTTCAAATTTGCTGATGATTCCAAAATTTGGGGTAAGGTGGGCACACTAGTAGGGAGGGAAAGACTGCAGCAAGACCTGGATAGGTTGCAGGGGTGGGCTAACAAAAACAGGATGTGTTTCAATACTGACAAATGCAGGGTGCTGCACTTGGGCAGTAGTAACCAGCAGCACAGTTATAAGATGGAAAACTCCCTTCTTGAGAGTACGGAGGCAGAAAGGGATCTTGGAGTCATCATTGATGTCTCCAAGATGAACATGGGCCAACAATGCGAGGTCATGGTCGGCAGGGCTAACCAGACCCTATCGTGCATCTCAAGTAGGGCCAAGGAGGTGATCCTCCTGCTCTATGCAACACAGGTGAGGCCACAGCTGGAGTACTGTGTCCAGTTCTGGGCACTCCACTTCCAGAGGGATGTGGACAATACTGAGAGGGTCCAGAGGAGGGCCATTTGCATGATCTGAGGACAGCAGGGCAGACCCTATAACAAGAAGTTATGGGACCTGAACCTGTTCAGCCTTCACAAGAGAAGGTTGAGGGGGGACCTTGTGAACTCGCTAGGGGGGACCAGAAGGGTTTGAGGAAGACCTTGTTCCCCCTAGCACTGCCTAGGATAACAAGGAACAATGGCCACAAGTTGTGACAGTAGGTTTAGATTAGACATCTGTAGGAACTACTTCACAGTCAGGGAAGCTAGGATCTGGAACCAACTTCCAAGGGAAGTGGTGATGGTTCCTACCCTGGGGGGTCTTTAAGAAGCGGCTCGATGCCTACCTGGCTGGGGTCATTTGAGCCCAGTTTTCCTCCTGCCCAAGCAGGGGGTCGAACTTGAAGCTCTACAAGATCCCTTCTGACCCTACTTCTATGATTCTATGATAAGAAAGGAAGGAAAGAAGATCCAGGGAAATACAGGCCAATCAGTTTGACCTCAATCCCTGGAAAGATCTTGTAAAAAATCATTAAAGAAAACCCTCAAAAACAGGCTAACAGAAGGCTCATTCTGAGAGAGAGCCAACTTGGCTTCATTGTGGGTAGGTGTTGCCTAGCCAACCTCATTTCCTTATATGACCAGGTAATGTATTACCTGGACAAGGGAGAGGAGGTTGCTGTCATATACTTAATTTCAAAAAAGCCTTCAACTTGGTCTCCCATGATGTCTTCATGGCAAAATTGGGGAACTGTGACGTCAACAACCTTAGTGTGATGGCTGGGGAACTGGCTCTGTGGTTAGACCCAGAGAGTGATAGTCGAGTCAACGTGGCACATGGTGACCAGTGGCATCCCCCAGGGCTCAGTACTTAGACCAGTACTCTTTAATATATTCATTAATGATCTTGATTCAGCTGTCAGAAGTAGACTGGCTAAGTTTGCAGATGACACTATATTAAGGAGAAGTGTGGTCACATTAGAGGATAGGCTGGCAATTCAGGCCGACCTGGACAGGTTTACAAGGTGGGCAGATCCTGCTGGCATTCAACATTCAGTTCTACTATTGCTCCAGAGTTATAAGCCCAGACTGTGGATTCAGGCCAGAAGTTGCCTCAGCTATGAGTGATCCCGCATCATTTGGGCTGAAGAGTCAAAGGCAACTATATGTGATAGTCATTACACTTGTGTGCCCTTGGCTACAGAACCTACTAGGTCTCAGCCATGTTGCCCTGTGAGCTGGTTGACTTGTAAACAGATCATGTGTCACCATACTACAAGGTTAAAATTCAGCAGAGGCAACTGAGAGCCCCCAGAGCCAATTTGTTTAAACACCTGGCAAGGCCACTATGTATCCTCCAAAGGCATAGCGCAGAGCTCACTCAGGATCTGAGAGAGGGCATTAAGTAGGTGATGTTTTTGTTTTCCACAACAAGTTGTAGTGGGAACAGACTGTACTTTTAGTTAGGCTGGTTGGGATCGTAGTGTCACATTCTCTGCTGGTCTGTCCTCAGGCCTTAATCTCAAATCTTTTATTGATGCCTTGATCTGGCTGGGGGAGTCAGTGATTGTGGTCTCAGGCATTTTGCTATCCCTCCAGGCTATTCTTTTCCGGGGCCACCTCTGGGTAGTTGAAGCCAATTAGTTTTTCCTGTTAATAATGTATTAAGTGGGCACAGGTTGGCTCATTCTGGTTTTGCTGTGTATAAAAACTTCACATGCTCCTGTGTGCCATTCCACAGCATTGCATCCTGTTTCTTGTTCACCTGTAATAGTGCAAGACAGACCTGGTAGAGAGCAGAACTGGGATGAAATGGCTGAACTGCCTGGGACAGAATTAACCATTGACCCAGCACACTGCAGCGGCAGGTTCACCATAAGTACCCTGATCAGCACTGAAGATAGTCGCAAGCCTTGTTACAGGTTCCCAGATGCCACCACCTACAACGCCACCCAGGCCACCCACCTCTCTCACAACAGCACTTTCTACATAAGGACTTTTGGCTACAACACCATTGATGTTGTCCTTGCCTATGAACATTATGCCAACAGTAAAATCTTAGGTGGCACCAACAGAGTTAGGCCTATGCTGGCAGACCTACATTCATTCCTAAAGGTAAGGCAGGGTGATTATCTTCACTTGGCAATATAGAAGGCATCTCAAGGGTTACCTGGTCCAATCCCCTGCAGACTGTGTTATTCCTGAACCATCCCAGATGCATGCCTCTGGCCCAGGAGCAGGCAATTATTTTGGGCAGAGGGCCACTTACTGAGTTTTGGCAAGCCATCAAGGGCCCTATGACAGGCAGCCCAGGGCAGATAAATACTAATTTTCTAAATTTTTTAGGGGCCCCACAGGCTGGGTAAAATGGACTGGTGGGCAGCATCCAGCCCCCAGGCTGCATTTTGCCCACCACTGCTCTAGCCTTTTCTGGAAAACTTCCCATGAAGGAGATGCCATAGCTTCCCCAGGCAGTGTCCCGCTGTTTTAACAGAACATTTGATATTTTTTTCCTGATGCTTAATCTATACCTGCTTTGTTGCAGTAGCAGAAATGTGCCATACTACAGCTGTGTTATGTGTAGAGAGAAAGCTCTCCAGATGCTATTTCTCTGTTCTTGCACTGGGAAAAATCTGAAATAAGCTTTCTGAAAAAATCATATAATAAAAAAAAAGTTTAATTATTCTAGGCAGTGAACAAGAGTAGAAATAACAATCTGTTCTTAGACTATTAGCCAGCATGTAACAGAGGTCAAATACAACTGGTTAAGTCTCCAAAAATGAATAAAAATAAATCTAGAGCAATGTCATGTTCCACCTGTTACAGTATTCTGAAAAAAATTTTTTTTTTGCTCTCCTGTAACCAGATGGCATTGCTTCCTTCATGTCAATTTACAGTGGGAGCTGTCTGTCCCTGTCTTTAAAAATTTCCAGACCTTGCTCCAAAATATCCCATATTTGATGATGTTCGTGGAGGATTGCAAAGCCCATCTCCAACCCCCTGACAAGACATGTTGTGGGAGGGGCTATGGTTGAAGGAGTATAATTGTCAAGATGAGGAACTGCTCAAGAGGAGGCAGATCTTGGGATGGGTGATATGAAATTGCTACCTTGATACACTGTTAAGCTGCATCACAACTACCAAGAACATGCAGATGGTTAATATTATTAATATTTTTCATCAAAAGAAATACATAATAATATGAAAGAGGAATTCACACTGCTGCAGTTGTGCATTCAGAAAATAGAATGATAAGTGCGGTGCAAGTCTGTGCTTACCTGCCCCAAGTACTATACGCCTTAGTAGAGACACGACCTGTAGGGGCAAGAGGGCACTTTAGTCCCCTGGCCTGTTATGTCTTTGGTCTTTTGGGTAGCTATCTACTTCCTAATGCAGAAGCAGCTCCATTGTTACCATAGCTCCCAAGGGATAAGTAATGAAGGTGTGGCAATTCTGAACAAGGTATTTCAAGTCCTCTTTGAATAGACACACTGAAGGACTGTGTCATCACTGGCACACAGGTTCAAGCAGGAAGGAACCACAGTGCCCTGGGAGCTGAATGTTGTAGAATCCCTGACTTGTCCTGAATTGTAGGTTTTGCCATGAGAGTCCTTCTGCTATCTCACTGTTTCATAGAGTAGCCAGCTGAGGCTGGATGTAACTTCTCTCCGGCCCATAGTCACCAAGCTTATTCCCTTTCACGCCTGCCATCAGTCTACCCCAGTGCCAGGTGATGTCTGTGCTGAGGAGGCCTCTTTTTGAAATACTCATTCTTTATGACTTCTTCAGTGGCTTTTCTGCATGGAAAATCGTTGCTCTAGAGGCCAGTTCCAAGGGACACGATCTTCAGTCACTAGGGACTGATTCACCCTGGGATGAGGTTTTCAGCAATTAAGTGGTACTGGTGGACATGTGTCCCCATCACTGAATGATAGGCTGAGAGATCAAGTAACCAAGGAAACTAAACTACTATGTCCCTGCTGAGCATTGGTAGAGGTATTTGGCTATGCAGGGGAATGGGCCCTGCTGTGACCTAGCCTGGCTGAATTTATTCTTTCACTATGCAGGGGCTTTTAGTCTTGGGTGCTGGAGGGAAGAGGCATTTTCAATAGTATTATGGAAATCAAATCATCAAAAATATGGGCCAAGTTTTCCAGTATCATCCCAGCAGCACCACCTAGCTGCCATTCCGCCTTCACTTACCAGTATGAACAGGGCTTAGAGTGAAAGCCTGTCAGTGAATCTGGCCCCATCTCTACTCAAGGTTGTGAAGATGACACTTAGCATATCTTTGTGGCCTTTGTGGTGACTTCTGCTAGAGTTAGACTGGGATTTATAAAATGGGGCCTGCAAAAGAGCCTAGTGACTTAGACATGCATGCCCCATTGAACCTCAGTGAGATGCGAACTTTATTGTACTCTGGCACCTTTCCAAGTGGAAGGATGGTTCTGTGGTTAGGGCCTGATTGAGCAATGGTAGACTACTCCCTTCTCTGCCACAGATTTCATCTGTGATTTTGGGCTGGTCACTTAAGGACAGAATTTTATAGGTTTGTATGTTACTAGAGATGCAGGTAAGTGCATCTTCTCAAAAGCACTTAGGTGCCTCAATCTGTTGAAATAATTTGCATAATTTAAATACCTTTAAACGTTTGGTGCTTAGTCTTCCTGGGCCTCAGATCCCATCTGTATAATAGGGATAACAGCAGTACCTCACCTCCTGTTAATGATGTTAAGGTGCTCAGATGCCATGTGGCCTATGTAAGGACTTAAGAAAAATCGTTTTGAAAAACTCACCCAAATTTGCTTTTGTTTTTTAACATTGTACAAATATAATCTAACTGTGTAGCAAAAATAAGTAAACCCCACAAGGCACCAGTCCCCAGATTTGTAGTGTTTTAAGAAGTCTGAAGAAAATAACCAAACATGTACTAGCAAATCCTTCTATGCTCTAATTAGGAATTCGTTTTATTATGTAGTGCAGGGCCCTAGTTTTCATTGACCTACCAAGTACAGTACAACTGCATAGCAAAGGCCAGACCTTGCCTAGAAGGTCCTGGTTACTTCTTGAAAGGGATATTAGAGATTAAAGAAGTTTAAATGGATTAGATTGGATTTAGAGAACTCAGGCATCCCCAGGCATCTTCCTTCTTGTCCTATTTCTGGATCCTGTTGTGAACTGATCTATATATTTTTTTCAGTCACATAATAATATACATCAACCCTCATCAAGACAGAATTGAAGGATGAAGAAGTAGAAGGATTGTGGGTTAGGCTACATGGGGGGCAAGAAGAAAGGGATTTGGTGGTACGGGTCTGCCATAGACCCCCATACCAAGGGGAAGAAATAGATTCAGAGCTCCTGAGGCAGCTCTTGGAGACTGTAAAAGCTAAAGAGGCGGTAGTCATGGGAGACCTAAACTACCCAGACATCTGCTGGGAGACGCAGAAGGCAAAGTCCCACAGTTCACGCAGGTTCCTATCCTGTGTACAGGACCTCCATCTGATGCAGGAGGTACATGGTCCCACTAGGGGGAATGTTTTGCTGGACCTGGTATTGGCAATGGGGGATGACATGGTAGGGGATCTACAGATCGGTAGCCATCTGGGGGACAGTGATCACCAAATAATAGAATTCTTCATAAAATGTCAAGTGGGTAAGGTACCTAGGTAGGGTGAAAGTGCTAGACTTTAGGAAAGCTGATTTCAATGAACTCAGGAGATTAGTCAAGGACGCACTGCAGAGTCGCAGTTTTGAAGTGATGGGAGCCCAAGAAGGGTGGCTGTGCCGTAAGGAAATGATCCTTCCGGCACAAAGCGAGACAATCCCGATGCGAGGAAAAAGAGGGAAAGGGGCCAGGAGGCTTCCTTGACTGACCAGAGAAATCCAGGGCAGCCTAAGGGCCAAAAGGAGAGCACATAAAAAGTGGAAACGGGGAAAGATTACTAAAGAGGAGTATACCTTCTCTGCTCACGCTTGTAGGGAGGCAGTTAGATGGGCCAAAGCTACCATGGAGCTAAGGATGGCAACCCAAGTTAAGGACAACAAGAAATTGTTTTTAGATATATTGGGAGTAAAAGGGAGGCCCAGGGAAGAATAGGACCCCTGCTAAATGGGCAGAAGCAATTGGTGACAGACAGGGGGGACAAGGCTGAACTCCTCAATGAGTTCTTTGCCTCGGTGTTCCTAAGCGAGGGGCAGGACACGTCTCTCACTGGGATTGTAGAGAGGCAGCAACAAGGTGCCAGACTACCAAGTGTAAACCCTGAGACGGTGCAGAGGCACTTGGAGGAACTGGACGCGTTTAAGTTGGCAGGCCTGGATGAGCTCCATCTGAAGGTACTGAAGGCACTGGCTGACGTCATTGCACAGCCACTGGCGGAAGTATTGTGTGCTTGTGGCGCATGGGCCAAGCCCCGGAGGACTGGAAAAGGGCCAATGTGGTCCCCATTTTCAAGAATGGGAGGAAGGAGGACCCAGGCAACTATAGGCCAGTCAGTCTCACCTCCATCCTTGGCAAAATCTTTGAAAAAATTATAAAGGCTCACATTTGCAAGAGCCCAGCAGGACAAATTATGCTGAGGGGAAACCAGCACAGGTTCGTAGCAGGTAGATCACGCCTGACAAATCTAGTCTCTTTTTATGACCAAGTTACGAAACGCCTGGATGCAGGAGGAGGGAGTTGATGGCCTTTGATACGGTATCCTACCCCATACTGGTGAACAAGTTAAGAGGCTGTGACTTGGATGACTACACAGTCCGGTGGGTGGCGAATTGGCTAGAGGGTCGCACCAAGAGTCATAGTGGATGGGTCATTTTTGACCAGGAAGGGTGTGGGCAGTGACGTCCCGCAGGGCTCGGTTCTTGGACTGATTCTCTTCAATATCTTCATCAGTGACTTGGACGAGGGAGTGAAGTGTACTCTGTCCAAGTTTGCAGATGACACAAAACTATGGGGAGAAGTGAACATGCCGGAGGGCAGGGAACAGCTGCAAGCAGACTTGGACCAGTTGGACAAGTGGGCAGAAAACAACAGAATGCAATTCAACAAGGTGAAATGCAAATTGCTGCACCTAGGGAGGAAAAATGGCCAGCATACCTACTGCCTAGGGAATGACCTGTTGGGTGGCATAGAAGTGGAAAGGGATCTTGGAGTCCTAGTGCACTCCAAGACGAACATGAGTCAGCAGTGTGACGAAACTATCAGAAAAGCTAATGGCACTTTATCATGCATCAGCAGATGCATGACAAACTGATCCAAGGAGGTGATACTTCCCCTCTATCAGGCGCTGGTCAGACCATAGTTGGAGTACTGCATGCAATTCTGGGCGCCACACTTCAAGAGGGATGTGGATAACCTGGAGAGAGTCCAGAGAAGGGCCATTCATATGGTTAAGGGCTTGCAGGCCAAGCCCTACAAGGAGAGACTAGAGAACCTGGACCTTTTCAGCCTCCACAAGAGAAGATTGAGAGGCAACCTTGTGGCTGCCTGTAAGCTCATCACGGGGGCACAGAAGGGAATTGGTGAAGTTTTATTCACCAAGGCACCCCTGGGGGTTACAAGAAATAATGGCCACAAGCTAGCAGAGAGCAGATTTAGACCAGACATTAGGAAGAACTTCTTCACAGTTAAGAGTGGCCAAGGTCTGGAATGGGATCCCAAGGGACATGGTGCTCCCCTCTACCCTGGGGGTCTTCAAGAGAAGGTTAGATGGGCATCTAGCTGGGGTCATCTAGACCCAGCACTCTTTCCTGCCTATGCAGGGGGTAGGACTCGATAATCTATTGCGGTCCCTTCCGACCATAACATCTATGAAAAGCTATCACCCTAACCCAGTGTACAAGCCCCAGAGAAGGCATGGCCTATCTGAAGAAATGACTGAGGAAGATGGTGTTGAGGACGGAGAAAAGTCTCAAGAGGATTCTGTTTGATTTGGGTGGGTGAAGGGAGTGATGGTAAGTTTGTCTTCCCACAGACCGGAAAGTAGGATACTAGGGTGATGGGCACATGGGTCCTATGCTGACAGAGTCCTCATTACCAGACTTTTGCCACTACTCATTCATGCCTTGTTCCAACTTCTCCTCAAACCATCCTATTGATTTCACTTGGGCTGCTCATCAGACTAAGCACTGATCTGACGCACAAGAAACAATTTAAGTCCTCTCTTAGGAAGGACAAACCACAAATGTGACCCTGAGTAGATTGTCATTTCAGCCAGTGGACTGACTGATTGTTTTCTCAGATCAGTATTTTGATATTGAGAATTTTTAAGAAGAGGATAAATTTAGCTCTGTGGAGTTCCATATACTGGTTTCATTGCTACCAGTACCCAAACTAGATATTTAGAGCTAGCTTGGATATCTCACCACTGCACTTCCACTTGCAATAGACTCATACCCCAAGCTAGGTTGGAAGGGAAAATGTAAATAACCCATGCACACTATTCAGGCTTCTAAACTAACTATTGAGTCACAAAAAGACCTAGCTATCATTATAGAAAGCTTGGGGATCATCTCTATGCAGAAAACAAATCCAAACTACTTGTAGGAGGTGCAAGGAATGGGAAGAATAATGCTGAGAATATGTTCATTTAATTATGTATGTCAATGTAATACCTTCCACTGGGAGTACTGAGCTCCCTTCCATCCCCACTATCTCCAAAAGCATAGAGCAGAAATTGAGTTGCTTCTGAGACCAGCAGTGGAAAGGACTGGGGGATTGAATGGAGACTAGGGCTATTTACCTCAGAGAGGAGGCAGATAAGAGAAACATGATGAAAGTAAACTCAGTAATGAGCAGCATATGGAAGCCAGATCAGAGGTTTCTATTGACTCTATTTAATGATACATGAATTAAAAGAACATTTGACAGAACTAAAGGCAATGTATTCAAGAAGGATGAAAGGAAACCTCTTCTTTTTAGAGAATGCACAGCTAGCTTGTGCAGTTCATGCCCCAAGGTATTGGAGGCAGTGTATACTCTGGGAGGAAGGAAACTGCAGCGATTAAACTGTAACCCCAGTTCCCTTCCTATGTGACTTTAAGAAAGGTCAGTACCTCTATTTTCTAACCATGAAGAGGCTATAGCAGTTATCTAAGTTAAATAATTGCATGGCCTACATCTATAGCACTGGACAGGACCTGGGCTTACTGCCATCCTAGTGCTATAGATGCTGGGTGTCTCAGGGCAAGTCAGTTCACAACTCTTTGCTTCAATTTCCCCTTCTGTAAACCAGGAGTGATGACACTGATGTCCTTTTTAAAGAGTTTCAAAGTGAAAATAGCAGGTGCTGGTTAAGAGCTGAGTCTGATGAGTACTGAATTAATGCTATAGATGAAAGGATCAGAAGATTTAAGAAACCCTGCAGGGGATAGAAAATATCCTGCTTTAGGGCATAAGTCAGCATCTCACTGTAGAGGTTAAAAGTATACTGTCCTGTAGGCATGTTGTGCCACTTCAAAGTTTCTTATGCCTTCCCTAGCACACTGGGTATTGATTCATGATTACAGACAGATTCTGGACCAGCAGGGCCATGGGCAGTGCTATGGGCTGGCAGTTCCTGTTCTTTTCTGTGCCATTGTATTGTCAGTTCTACAGGCAATTGCATAAGGTTATCCCTGCTGTTTTCCCTCTATATTCATTGCATGCTGAATATCCGGGAGTAATTCTGTATTCACAATTGCCCTGGATCACTGTACAGGCAGGAATTGGTAGGTGCATCTTAGCTCTCTTCTTACTAGCACAAACTGGATCCTCAGCAGAATGCTTAACACAATACAAAGCTAAATGAAAATGGCCCCTCCCTGCCTGTGACTGCATCACAGAAGTGGTGGGTTAAAGGATGGGATCTGAAGGTGGGTTTAGTCGCTTGAGGCAGTGGAAGTGGACACTATAGGAAATGTTCTTTTCTTTACTAAGTGGTGAAGTTAAACTAACTCTTCTTTTCTGCAGCACTGACGTAGCTGATCACCTTGACGCCTGTGACTGTGGCCAGCATCATGGGTTTATCCATCTCCACCATCTCCACAAACAGCAAAGTGAAATCAGGTAGCAACGGGTTTCCTGCTCCTCCAGTTTTCTATGGAAGGGCTCTCATCACCACTGGGCATTCATACAGTCCTCTTAGTCCCTCACAGTCTGGGAACTTTCAATATTAACTTTAGCCACTAAATTCACAATCACTCTGAAATCACCATGGAAAAAAGACCAAAAAGACTTCTTAGGTCATGCAGCTCCCCCACTCATCCCATTGTTCACTGTTAGACTGTGGGATTTAGGTAATCCATGAAACATGAGCTCCCAGTATGACGGTGTGGCCAAAAGGGCTATGCGTGTGTTCAAAAGGAATATTGAGCAAGTAAAGGGAGGTGGTATTATCTCAATATACATCACCTATGAGACCATGACTGTATGGTGCTATGCTTCTACAAGGATACCTTTGACAAAGATTTAGAAGTGGTTTGTGATCAGGGAGTTAAAAATGGGCACATATGCACATGCCAATTTAAGGCACTTTAGCCTGAGTTAAGGCACAAATGCATGACCTTAATGTACCTTAAAGATGGTGATGTTAGGCTATTCATGCCTCAGTTTGAAACCTGTAAAAGCAAGTATCAAATTTAGGCATGAATATCTAAAGCACATTAACACATGCATTAAGGTGCATCAACACTGTGTATGGACTGACTTGAAACTAACTTCAGCCCCATGTCAGTCCACACACATGGCATGAATGCTCTTTAATGCATGCATGTGTAGATGCAAAACTAAATTACCTTAATGGGCATTAAGTTAATGTGCACCTAAATGCATGCATAGACATGCCCAGTATGCCCTTTCATAAGAGACGTCAAAAGCTAAACTCTGGTTAGCTTTTCAAAAAGGAGGTTAACAATCAGTAATTAAGATGATAGTAATTAAGAAAGTGCTTTTTGGCTCATAAATATCTGTGAGCATGTCAAGCACTATAAAATGTTAGCCACTTAGTGTCTTTCACTTGTGTTAGGTGGCATGCATTTTCTCATCTGAAGAAGCCTTGGGCCAGAGCTGGGCAGCTCCATTGGTCTTATATTTGCCTTTACAAATGCTGTGGCAGTGGCCATGCACACAGTGCGCTTTGCAGAAACAGTATTGCTCCAGGTAAGAAATCACAGTCATTTCATGCCTCTGACCTGCAAGGCACTTTCAGCATTCAAGTCCCTCAGAATGGCCTTCTTCTGCCACATTGCCTACCATGAACTTGGTGTTTCTTCTTCCAGCTTCCCCTAAGCCGCTCTCTACCTGTCCATCTGTTGTTGAAGTGTGAGCTTTTTAAAGCAGAAACCACCTCTTCCTGGATGCCTGAAGAGTATCTAGCTCATTGCATGTTCTACTATAAGCAAATCAGTAATTAATTAAGAACCAATATATGATGACAACAAATTAATCAAAGATCAACTGTCAGCACTCATGGACATCACAGCTGTTATAGGTGGAAATGGCCCTCTTAGCCCATGCAAGCCATTTCAGGACCGATCCTTGTAGCACATTCCTTATCTCGGTTGAATTTGATTTGATTTGAAATGGAAAATATTTGTTTAAATGTTAAATCTATTTTAAACATTACTTTTACATCTGGATGTTTAGGAAATTGTATATTTAGTTGCCAAGATGCAATTTTATTAATCACTTCCTTAAAACTATCTGAAATTGTATGCATGTCTCTATTTACACAGTGCCATATGTAATATAGTTAAAATACAACGATTGCACTCAGAGTCAATATTATGCCCATAAAACTTAAATGAAAATATAAGTCTAAGAAAATGCCTTGTAGGCTAGATTTAAAGTAACTACCTCTTGAAATGACTTTTCATTTATTGAATGTTGGAACAAAAGAATGATTGCTCAGTATTTCTTTCTAGCTTATTTATTCTCTGTTGATTTGTAATAAGAGAAGAAATGGCAAAATCTAGTAAGGTAGGGAGAAGTCTGGGGATCCTGTGCTATCTCTGTGGTTAAGATCATAAGCTTTAAAATCTGCTTCCATAATTGCAGGCACTTTTGTTTCCTTTCTCAGGAATACAATTCATCCATTGTAGACACAACACATGACATCTGTATCATTGGGATTGTTATGGTGACAGTTCTACTCTGGATTTCTTTGGCTGGAATGGAGTGGGAAACAAAGGTAATGTTTGCTTGTTAGAGGGAACCTAAGAATGTCCTCACCACAACAGATAATGGTCCATTTAGCTCAGACTGCCTCCACTGCCAGTTGCTTTGATTGGTATTTGATATTGTAAGTCCAAGACCTGGAATAATTGGGGTTCAGATTCCATTTTACTTGGAAGAATGGCTGTATTTTCAGACCTGGGTTTGATTACTCTTTTTTTTTCAAAATACTTTATGTAAATTTTATAAAAAGTCATTTAAAAAGTAATCACAGTTTTTGGCTGGCTCTAGAGGCAGTTGCAATACTTCTGTAAACTATTGTTCTGCATGAGAGGAGACTCAAGGACTTAGGCTTAGAGACTAGGTCATGAAGCATCCTGTAGCATTGGGCCATTAGACTTATTGTAAGGGTGCCAGAGGAGAACCTGAAGAAGCAGAACTTAGTTAATGCTGGGGTGCCTCCACTTATCACACAGGAGTGACTGAACTGATTGGGATAAACCTTCTCCCATGTAACAAACTGAGCTATTTGAGGAAAAGTTTGGTCAGCTTTTTTGTTTCTTCATTTTTACCTGCTGCCTGGCGCATGAGTTTCAAAATAATGAGAGAGAATTTTCAGAATTCTTGCAGGATTTTTGAGCTACTTACAAACTAGGACCATCTGGAACATTGTAAGGTTGCTTTATTTTAACCAATAATGCATGCTTAGGTGTCTGTTGTAACTCATCTGTTTATAAGATGAAAGGCCTTCTCTATACAATACAACCAGACCTCCAGGGCACTTGAGCATTTATGTTAAGAGGCTTCATTAAATGTTGCATGACCTTTAGATTTGCAAAATGTTTTTAGAACTTGCTCATTAAGGTGCTCTTTTCCCTCTTTTGTATCAGCCAGAGATCATGTGTGTGTTTTGCACTTTTAAACTTCCACTTTTAAAATTGCCCAGTGGATACCAGTTATGATGATTTATATGTCTGGCATGTCAGTATTTTTGTATTCCTACCCTGAAGATAAGTCTATGGGGGTTTGCTGAATTCAGTAGAGCTATATGTTGTCAAAATAAAGGGATTAAGATGGGCACATGAAATTATATGCTGAGTTTGCTCCTTTTCAATGGTTATATCATCATAGCAGACCAAGGATTGTTTAATGCACAGCTTCAGTTGTTCACAGGTTATGATCATTATACTCCTAATCAGTAGATGAATGAATGGAACTGTGTCAGGCTGGCCTTTTTCTTCTTCACAGTAGAAATAAGAGAATCAAAACTAACTTTGGGAAACTGACATTTTTCAGTTTTCTAAAGGAACATTTGAAATACATGTACTGAAATGTGGAAGGTTATTTTGGAACTTTTCCTTCTGCCTGACTTTTGATACTCTAAATTATCAGCTTTAACCAATGCTGAAATAACTACATTTCCCCTCAGGTGGAAATTCTATGCAGAAACAAATCTCTCATCTTTGGAAAGAGGGAGTTGCTGAGTTATTTTCTTCCTTTAATAAAATCCTTTTGGTTCAGCACAAAAGTAATATTCTATCTGCATGAAGGTGTGGTGGTTTGGTTTTGTTTTGTTCTTGCTGTCTCATAGCTGAAAATATTAAGGATGATTTTGTGCTACCCCTAGAAGCAGGTGTTTGATTCTGTGATTCCTTTGGGTAGCATCCTGCTGTAGCCATTCCCAAAGGCACTTTGATGACTATATTCTGGACTACAATATTCTATCTGGCAATTTCTGCTACAATTGGTAAGTAATGTGCCAGATATGAGTGGCAGGGAAGTAACATATTATTAAATGTCTGCAGTTAATTCCTTTCATTTTGGTTAGAAATGGGATAATTAGGTATCAGGAATCACTGGGCATCAGACATCTTCATTATGTCTGAACAACCCAGTCTGTTTCAGGGTAGAGGTGTGATGGCATGAAGACTTGTGTAAATGCTGGTGATGGGATGTTAGAGGATGGCTAAGGAAGCCATGGTGACTGGTAACAGACATGGTGCTGAGACTTACAAAGGCATGGGGACTGTTAAGTGGCCCTCAAAGCCCCTTTATTAAAGGCTGTTTGTAAAAATTGTTCCCTGATTTGAATATTGAAGATTTAGGGCTTAGAGTGCACAACCGATGCTTATGTTCATGAGTGAGTAAGTTCTTGCCAACAAAGGGCTGAACAATCTCACAGCTACTGGCATTGGAATGACCCACAGAATGACTGCCCCGAAAGTATTCAGCATAGGTTTGACAGTAGTCCCAGTATGTACTTTCCTTGGGACAGGGCTTTTGGACGCTTAATTTAGTGCTGGGTGGATGCCTATATGCTGTGGGGTGGGCATAAAGGGAAAAGTTTCTTGTAAACCAAATGTTAATACAAGTTATCTCTAGGAGCTAACAGTAACTTGGGATCAATAAAGAGCACTGGTTAGTAGGAGTGAGTATTGCACTGGGGCATTTATGCATAGACATCACATTGGAAAAGATAGATGGGAAATGAAATAGAGCTGTTCTGTCCTAGGTGCCTGCATAGTACATGATGCCTCTGGGAGTGTGAATGACACCATTCTCATTGACTCTCCAGACTGTCAAAGGTAAGCATTTCCTTTCTTCTAGGTTGGCTGATCTTGTGCGGCGGGCTTTAAACTAGCTTCGCCAGGGGACGGGCCTACCGGAGGAGGAGAGGATGCTGTGCCACTGAGCCAGGTAAGTAGGGCGAGCAAAGACAGTTGTAGCTTGGGGGAAACATGTGGAGCAGGGGAGGTGGCAGTGGGTTGCCTCAAATGCTTCTATACAAATGCTCGCAGCATGAGAGGTAAGCAGGAGGAGCTGGCTCTCCTGGTGGCTGTGGAGGACCACCCTCCACATTTGTGGAGGACCATCTGTGGAGGACCACCCTCCAGCCCACCAGATTTGGTTGGCTCACAGAAACCTGGTGGGGCCCGACCCATGACTGGGCCATAGGCATCGATGGCTATGCCCTTTTCAGGAAGGACAGGATGGGGAAAAGAGGCAGAGGGGTTGCGCTCTATGTCAAAGA
>JAGPOW010002791.1:33502388-33552824 GCA_030014935.1 Caiman crocodilus
CAGCTATCAGCAATCTGGGAGGCTCCCCTCCAGATCACCTACAGCTGCCGGCACAACCGCACTCACCAGTTCGCTGCCGCTGTCGCTGTCTGTCCTCAGTTGCTGCTCCTTTTGCTCTCTGCTCTGCAAGGGCTCACATGTGACCGAGACCACACATGAACCCCCAAAAACTAGCCGGGCCTGGGACTGCTTAGCTTCCGAGATCAGACGGGATCAGGTGTGTTCAGCCCGGTCTGGCCATAGGCCAGATGGTGGGGTCTTCCCAGCAGGTGCCTGACCCAGGGTTCTAGGTGTAACTGCTAGCTGCAGCAAGTGGAGTGGATGGAGCAGGCTCCAAGTCCAGCTTCAAGCCTCTGCTTGCTGCTGCCCCCTAGAGCCTGTGGCGGGCCTCCGGGTGGTGTCTTCCTGGCCTGGCTGGGCTGCCCGAGGTGCCTGGAGACAACGGGAACTGGGGAAGTGTGGAGGGGGGCCATGACAGATGGAGACTAAAGCCAGGGTGGGGGCACTTTTCAGAAGCTTAAACCAGGGAGCGGTGTGACTTTTTGGAGGCTTAAACACCTGGTGGTTGTGAGGGTGCTTTGTCTGCACCCTTGGTACTCAATTGGAAGTGAAACCCCGGGTGGCAGGAATTCCTATGGAGATTTTCAGGCACCAGGTCAACCCAATGCATTCCAATGGGGCTTCCAGGGACAATGTCAACCCTATGCATGCCTATGGGGAATTCTGGGCACCAGGTCAACCCCATGCAAGCAAGCCTATGAGGAATTTTGGGCACCAGGTCAACCCCATGCATTGCAATGGTGACTTGCAGGTACCATTTCAACCCCATGCATTCCAATGGGGCTTCCAGGCACCATGTTCACGCCATTCAAGGCTATGGGGGTCACTACTTTACTGTTTCTGCCTGCCTATGGCCAGAGGGAACTGATTGCTTGCGATCTGGGAAGCTAAACAGGCCTGAGCTCAGTTCATACCTGGATGGGATGCCACCTGGGAATCCCATAGGCTTCCTGCCCTTTTGCACCAGAGTGGGACAGAGCTGGCCCTGCCCTTGCCTGAGCCCAGGCAACAAGATTTAGCCCTGTAGCATCGGCTGCCCAACAAGCTTTTGGAGCACTGCTGTGTGGAGTTGATGGGGCTGCCTCTGAGTCCACCTGCACGGTTCTGCTTGCTGCTGCCCCTTAGAGCCTGTGACAGACCTCTGGGTGGGGTCTTCCCAGCCCAGTGGGCCTGCCCAAGGCACCTGGGGGCAAGGAGAAGCGGGAAAGTGTTGGGGGGAAGGTGACAGATGGAGGCTAAAGCCAGCACGAGGGAGCACTTTTCTGAGGCTTAAGCCAGGGGGGTACTTTTTGGAGGCTTAAAACCCTGGTGGTTGTGTGGGTGCTTTGTCTGCACCCTCCATACTTGAGTATGAGTTAAAACCCAGGTGGCAGGAATTCCAGATGTCAGGTCAACCCAATGCATTCCTATGGGAACTTTCAGGCCCCAGGTCAACCCCATGCAGGTCAATGGGTGCTACTAGGCACAATGTCAACCCCATGCAAACCTATTCGGACTTTTGGGCACCAGGTCAACCCCATGCAAGTCTATGGGGACTTCCAGGCACAATGTCAACCCCCTGCAGGCCTATGGGATCTTTCAGGCCCCAGGCCAACACCATGCTGGTCAAAGGGTGCTTCCAGGCACAGTGACACCTCGATGCAAGCCTATGGGGACTTTCGGGCACCAGGTAAAGTCCATGCATTCCTCTGGGGACTTCTGGGCACAATGTCAACCCTATGCAAGCCTATGAGGACTGTCAGGCACCAGGTCAACCACATGCATTGCAATGGGGACTTGCAGGCACCATGTCAACACCTTGCACTCCAATGGGGGCTTCCAGGCACCATTTCACCCTATTCAAGCCTGTGGGGACCCCTGCCTCTCCATTCCTACCCACCTATGGCCAGACCATACTAATTGCACCTGCTCTCAGAAGCTAAGTGGGCCTCTGTCTGGTCAGTACCTGTATGGGAGACTGCCTGAGAATCCCATAAGCTGCCTGGCCCTTTGCACCAGAGTGGGACTGAGCTGGTTCTGCCCTTGCCTAGGCCCAGGCAGCAAGATCAGGCCACTTGGCAAGCCTTGGGAGCACCACCGCGTGCAGTATATGGGGCTGCCTCTAAGTCCACCTGCAAGCCTCTGCTTGCTCCTGCCCCTAGAGCCTAGGGCAAGTGTCTGGGTGGGGTCTTCCTGGCCCGGCACAGCTGCCCAAGGCCCCTGGGAGCAGCACGGCCTGGTAGGTGCCTGCCCCCAGGCTCTGGGAGTAACTGCTAACTGCGGTGGATGGAGTGGCCTCGAAGTCCAGATGCAAGCCTCTGCTTGCTGCTGCCCCCTAGAACCTGCAACGGGCCTCAGGGTGGTATCTTCCCTGCCTGGCTGGGCTGCTCAAGCAGCCTGGGGGCAAGGGAAACTGAGGAAATAGGAGAGGGAAAAGGGGTGGCAGTGACAAATGGAGGTTAAAGGCGGGATGGGGGGGCACTTTTCCTAGGCTTAAGTTGGGGGGGCGGGGGACTTCTTGGACGCTTAAGTCCCTGGTGGTTGTGCAGGTGCTTTGTCTGCACCCTCGGTTCTTGACTAGGAGAGAAACCCCGGTCAGCAGGAATTCCGGACACCAGGGCAACCCAATACATTCCTATGGGGACTTTCGGGCACCAGGTCAACCCCATGTATTCCTAGGGGACTATCAGGTACAAGGTCAACTCCATGCAAGTCAATTGGTAATAACAGGCACAATGTCAACCCCATGCAAGCCTATGGGGACTTTCGGGCACCAGGTTAACCCCATGCAAGCCTATGGGGGCTTCCAGGCACAATGTCAACCCTATGCAAGTCTATGGGGCCTTTCAGGCCCCAGGTCAACCCCATGCAGGTCAATGGGTGCTACCTGGCACAATGTCAACCCCATGCCAGCCTATGGACACTTTCAGGCACCAGGTCAACCTCATGCAAGCCTATGGGGGCTTCCAAGCACAATGTCAACTCCATGCATGCCTAAGGGGACTTTCAGGCCCCAAGTCAACCCCATTCAGGTCAATGGGTGGTACCAGGCACAATGTCAACCCCATGCATGCATATGGAGGAGACCTTTGGTCACCAGGTCAATCCCATGCAAGCTTAAGGGAACTTTCAGGCCACAGGTCAACCCCATGCAGGTCAGTGGGTGCTTCCAGGCAGAATGTCAACCCCATGCAAGCCTATGATGCCTTTTGTGCATCAGGTCAACCGCATGCAAGTCAATGGGGGCTTCCAGGCACAAAGTAAACCCAATGCAAGCCTATGGGGACTTGCAGGTACTGTCAACCCTGTGCATTTCAATGGAGACTTCCAGGCACCATGTCAACCCCATGCATTCCAATAGGGGCTTCCAGGCACCATGTCCACCCCTTTCAATCCCTGCCTTACCATTCCCACCCACCTGCACCTAGACATTACTGATTGTATCCCATCTCAGAAGATAAGCGGGCCCGGGTCTAGTTAATACCTAGATAGGAGATCGCCTGTGAATCCCGGGTGCCATAGGGTGCCTGCTCTTTAGCAAAGCAGGGCCAGGCTCAGGTAACAGGCAGCAGTCAAAGGAAGACCAGAGGGCTGCTGAAGCCCAGGATTGATCCAGGCATTTTTACACCATCAGTTTAATGCTCTCCCAACCCAGCTACTTTGGCTGGAAGGGGCAGGTGGGCAGCTGTGGCTGGGGCCTTCCTCCTCAGGTCCTGAGCCCAAGGTGGAAGGCTGGGCTTGGGGCTCTGGGCTGGAGGCACCTGGGGTTCTTGCCTGGCTCATGGACCTGCAGTTGCTTGGCCAGCACCTGTGCTTGACAAAGGAGGCCCAAGAAAAGGCACGGCCTGGGGAGCCTGTGGCTGCCAGGCTCCAGGCCGGCAACTTGGCAGGGGCTGTGGTTGATGGCCAACAGCTGTGGCCTCCTTTGTGAGGTCACCAGCTGGCCTTGTGTGGCCAGGGCTGGAGGCAATGCAGCCATGCCAGGCAGGCGAGACCAAGCCCCCGTTTGGGGTGGGCAGTGAGCGTGTTCCCTGCGCACTCAGTCTGTGGGACGCAGCAGCTGGCCTGGCACATCTCCTTTTTCAGACAGGCGTGTCCCGAGCCAAGCTGGGATGGTGTCAGGCAGGCTGTGGAAAGCAAAGCATGTGGAAACTGAGGAGGCCTGGCCCAGCAGGACAGGCATGTGGTCTTGGTGGTGAGTGGGGCCTGCGGGAAAAGCCGAGGGGGCGTTAGGGCAGAGGCAGGAGGCCCAGCCACAGCCCTGAGTTGGGGTGGGCTGGGGTGGGGTGGGCTAGCCAGTGCACCATGCAACTTGGTGGGCCCTGCACCTGGCCTTCCTGGGGCTGGTGCGTGTGGCAGGTGGTGGTTGGGTGAGAGCACCACAAGGCTGGCAGGTGCGAGTGCCGAAGAGCCCAGGGCTCACTGGGAGGCAGGGCAGGGAACAGAGGCCTGCCGTATTGAAGGTAGTAATCTGAAGGTTTGTAATAAATGCCCGTTAGCCAGTTTAGAAAAAAAAACAATATTCATCTTCTTATCTAAGCCATTGCTTCCGTAGCCTGGCCTTGCTCAAAGTCTTAACTCTTGAACTGTATTTCTAGAGGCCTTTAACAGGGTTAACATAAGCACAACCCTTAAGCAAACATCCCACATTCCAAGAAATCAAACCCTAGGAGCCTTCAAAAAGAGGTTGTAAAAGAAAGGTGACTGCAGTGGTGTCCCAAAAACTAAATGGTCAGCAAAAGAAACTAAACCCAGCAGAAATCTGTTAAGAAAGATCTGAGCCCAAATTTGGGAGTAGTGACAGGTTTGTGTAGGAGGGGCCCAAGATAGAAACTCACTCAATAAAAACTGTAACCTACTGTCCCAATTTGTAGGTAACCTCACTTGCAGAACAATGAAGGAAGAATCACAAGTGTAGGCCAGATCAGACTGATCACCTGAACCACCTTCTCTGTGAACATGAATCTCTTAGTTTACGCTGAATCCATATGGCATCCGAGAGGGACTGAAGGAAGGGAACTTGTTCCTATCACTGCTGAGGCCAACACATTGAACCGTACTGCTGAGGCCAGCCCCTTAAATTGTATTACTGAGGAATTAAACCATATTTAGGTGTTTGGCTTCTTGGAATTCTGGAATTGCAAGTATATTGTGAAAAATAATAGTATTAACTCAAATTTAACTTTTAGTTGTAATTGTAGTTGTTTTTGTAATACTACTTCTTATAACATTGTTTGGGAAGGAAGTGCATTTGGAGCATTGTTTCTGTTTCTTAATGTTTGTGGTATTTCTGAAAGTTAAGCAGTGTTATATGCATAAGAAAGACATTTAAAATAAAATTGTATTGTATGAATTAAGTGTGCAATCATTGTGAAATCATGCAATCAACTAAATACTCCCCCATCTAGGCGCATCAAACAAATCAGTAAGTTGTGTGACAGCCCTCTGTTCCCTGCTCTGCCCTACTCTCATCTTCAAGAGTAGATTAGATAGGTACTTGGCTGGGGTCCTGGGACCCTGGCACTCGTTCCTGCCATTGGCAGGGGGTCAGACTAGATGGCCTGCTCTAGGCCCCTTCTGACCCTAGATACTATGATACTATGATTGTGTGGGACCTTTCTCTATTCCATAACCCACTAGAGACAAGGACCAGGGGAGGAGACAGTGATCATGGCAGGAGTGCTGGGTCCCGGGTGGGTGAGCCAGGTGCTTTTGGGCGTGTGTTACCTGAAGCTGCAAGAAGGAGTGGGCATGCTGCCTTTAGTAGCTCAGCTGGTAGAGCAGCGGAGTGTAGAGTGTTGGGCAAGACATCCTTAAGTGGCTGGTTTGAGTGTGGCTTGAAGGACTGCCTCACTTTTTGGGGCTTGCATAGGAAAGTTCTGCACTTTGGGCTGGCAGGGACAGCCTGTGTGGTAGGGAGCACTGGTGAGTTGCCCAAGGGGGCACCCAAAGGGCCTGCTGCCTGCCTGGGAGGTGCTACCCCTGCCAAAAGGTCTCTGTCTCTGGGAGCACATGTGGTTTAGGCAGCAGGGGTGTGGTTGGCCCACGGGTGTCCAGGAAGCAAAGAAGCACCAGGCTGGGATAGCAGGCGGCAGCCAAAGGAAGGCCAGAGGACTGCCAAAGCCCAGGATTGCTCCAGGGATCTTTAGCTCTTCAGTCTAACACTCTCCCAACTAAGCTACTTCATCTGGCAGGCGCGAACAGGAGGCTCTGGCTGGGGCCTTCCTCCTCAGGCCCTAAGCTCAAGGTGGAAGGCTGGGCTTGGGGCTCTGGGCTGGAGGCACCTGGGGTCTGGCTTGTGGACCTGCAGTTGCTTGGCCAGTGCCCGTGCTTGACAAAGGAGGCCCAAGTAGTGGCATGGCCTGGGGAGCCTGCAGCTGCCAGGCTCCAGGCGAGCTACTTGGCAGGGGCTGTGGTTGATGGACAGCAGCTGTGGCCTCCTTTATGAGGTTGTAGCAGAAAGCTCCCTTTTCCTCTTGCCTGCATTTGCTCTCCCCTCTTTGGTTATGTTTCTCTTTTTCTACCTTTTCTTCCTTCCTCTCTCTTTCACTTTAAGATAAGGAATTGTCTTTTAAAATTTGTATGTGTGCATTTTGTATCTCCCCTTGTATTTTAGTATTTTTATCTATTTGTGTGCCATGGCACTGAGGAGTCACCAAAGTCTGCCAAGGACAGATAAAAGGCAGTGAAAAGTGACCCTCAGGGGCGCTGTCTTGATCTCCAAGTTGACCAGACCTGTCCAGCCAGAAGGACCAGCCAGCGACCCCCTTCTGGAGGATAACACCACGCTGAAAGAAGCCTTGACTGGCCATCGACGGCAGACTCCAGTGCTTGTAGGATAGGTATACTTGACTCTGTAGCTTGCTACTGTGTGTGTGTATTTGTGTGCATGTGCGGGGGGGGACCAGCCTCAAGGTTTACGATTTAAATCATTACAGTATTTCAATCTGCCTAATAAACCAGAATTTTAAGGATTCTGAGTTGAACATTTATAGCCAACAAGGTCACTGGCTGGCCTTGTGTGGCCAGGGCTGGAGGCAATGCAGCCGTGCCAGGCAGGCGAGACCAAGCCTAGATGGCTGAGCCGAGCCAAAGCCTGCCCAGGTCGGCTGCGGGTGAGGCCCGTTTGGGGTGGGCAGCGAGTGCCTTCCCTGAGCGCTCAATCCGTGGGACATGGCAGCTGGCATGTCTTCTTTTTCAGACAGACGTTTCTCAAGCCGGGCTGGTGTCAGGCAGGCTGTGGAAGGCAAGGCATGTGGAAACTGAGGAACCCTGGCCCAGCGGGACAGGCGTGTGGTCTTGGCAGTGAGTGGGGCCTGCGGGGAACGCTGAGGCAGGGTTGTAAGGACAGAAGCAGGAGGCCCAGCCCCAGCCTTGGGCGGGGCGGGGTGGGGTGGGCCGGGCAGTGCAAGCGTGCGACCTGGCGGGCCCTGCACCTGGCCTTCCCGGGGCCAGTGCATGTGGTGGGTGGTGGTTGGGCGAAAGCAGGACACGGCTGGCAGGTGCAAGTGCCAAAGAGCCAAAAGGGCCTGCTGCCTGCCTGCGAGGTGTTTCTCCTGCCAAAAGGTCTCTCTGTCTCCCTGGCTTGCCACTAGGCTGCTGAAGCCCGGGATTAATATAGGGACTGTTACTTTTTCAATCTAATGCTCTCCTAAATGAGCTACTTTGGCTGGTATGGAGCTGGTGGGCAGTGCTCACTGTGGCGTTTGTCCTGAAACCCTGAGACCAAGTTGGAAGGAGTGAAGGGCATTGGGCAAGTTATTCTCAGGTGGTTTTCACAGTTGCACTTGAATGAACCCCTCCCTTTGGCACTTGCAAAGGGAAGTTATTTCTGTGGCCTCTGCAGAGAACATCCTAATGACAGGTGAATTAGGCCTTTGTAAGTAGCCCCAACATGTCACTGATCGGTCTATGAAACAGCGAAAGCATAGTAGCAATCTGTGCAGGAGAACATGATTTGAGTTATAGCAGGCACTGTTCTGAGACATTGTAATTCTCTTTTTGTCTTTGTAAGTTATGAATCAGGATTGGGTCCCATTGGTAAATCAGGCTTTCTGTGGGTGTTTTATAATATCTTATAGCTCTTTTTTAATAAGCTTTCACCTGCTGCCTGTGATCACCACCTGAAGTATGTCTTATTATGCCTGGATCCAGAGTCTTGTGGGGCACGATTCCCAGATTGCATACCATATGTGACACTGTGTGGCCAGGGCAGGAAGCAAGTTGTGTAGCACAGTTTCCCCTGTGGTCATTCTGGGGTCTGCACTATACCCTGATCTGCACTTCACTGGACGTGTGCCTTTTCCATTTGCTCTGGGATCTGTGCTGGAGACAGAACTTTTCCCAGACTGCCTGAAACAGATGCCAGATCCAGTGTGCAGGGGGAAGGAGCCCTGTGTTTGATCTGAAGCTGGATCCCTCTGGTGACCCTGCCATTAGTAGTATGAATAACCACCACCTATATGGAAGGCTTAATGAACTGGAGAATGTGTGGGTGTGACTTAAAAACATACCTTTTTAACTTAGAGAGCAGCCCCTGACACTAATCAGGATGAAGATCAGGGATGTGGTAATATTTGACTCCTGATCGGGAGATGCTCCAGATGTAATTTTAGTACCCTCTGTGTGACCAGTTGTAGCCTCATAAGGGCTGTCTACATTTTTTTTGTTGAAACATTGTACAAAATTTGCACTGTTAGATTTTGGATTCAGATTACCAAATACCAGTGGTGCTGCAATGGGAAAGGTGCTCCAGACCCACATGGCAATGCTGCTTTTGTAGGGACAGTAAGAACAAGATCTGGCTTCTCTTTCTTTCCTGAGGTCAGTCTCCAGGCAGGGGTATCCCACACTCTCATGTAGTAGCTTGAGTGCCTCAGCCTGCAATTTGTAATTTTTTTTGTATCTGGTCCAAAAGTGTCAGGAGAAACTCCCAGTATGTCCTACAAAAAGCTGAAAGCACCCCAGTATCCGCAGGATTTGGCACAACTTTATTGGAAGACAGGCTCACTAGTGCATATACCAATTCCCAGTAGTGTTCCTGTGCCCTACTCCAAACCATGCTCTTAAAAGGCAAAGATAATTTAAGCTGGCTTGAGGCAAGATGGGTTTAGGTTTCCTTCCACTTGTATCTTCTCCATCTGCAGTCTTGTGTTCTGTATCACGCAGCTGTATCACCCAAGGCCCACTGCACCAGGATCCCCTCCCCTCTGGAGCTCTGCAACAGTTATGAACCTCTTGGAGCCCCAGTAGAGCTTGCAGAACTGCCAGCTCCTGCAGGCAAGGGAGGACCACTCACAGCTACCACCTCTGCTCTCCCTAAAGCCACACGTAGAGTGGTTGTTGTGGGAGACTCCCTCCTGAGGGGGACTGAGGGCGTGATCTGCCCTGACCCCTTACTCCAGGAGGCCTGCTGCCTCCCAGAAGCCAGTATCTGGGATGTAGTGGAGAGGATCCCAAAGCTCATCCAGCCCACCAACCACTACCCTATGCTCCTTATCCATGTGTGCACGAATGACATGGCTCAGAGCAATCCCATCCAGATCATGAGAAGCTACAGGGCTTTGGGAGTGGGGCTTAAGGGATTGTGGGCACAGGTGGTGTTTTCCTCGATCCTCCCAGTTTTGGGTTATATGCTGAGGAGGGAGAGAAGGCTCGAGGTAGTCAACCAAAGGCTGTGGCACTGGTGTCAACGTGAAGGCTTTGGCTTCCACGATCACAGTCCACTCTTTGGTGAGAGAAGCAGTGGTCTGTTGGGAAGAGATGGCCTCTACTTCACTGCGCTGTGGAGGAAGCTGTTCTCAGCCAGAATGGCTGACCTGCTCAGCCAGGCTTTAAACTAAGCCTGCTTGGGGATGGGGGCACTACTGCCACAGCAAGCCCACTGGGCAACTTTTGCATAACCAGCAGACTAAGGCACACAAGGGAATCCACCCCTATCTTAACCCTTTAACCATGTCCTCCTGGAAGTGTAGAGAGGACTATGGCCTCCAATGGGACACTTACGTGCCTGTACACCAATGCCATGAGCTGGGGGTACAAACAGGAGGAACTGGTACTCCTACTAAACAAGAATGACTACGATCTCATAGAGATAACAGAGACCTGGTGGGACTCACCTATGACTAGGCCACAGGTATAGATGGCTATACCCTGTACAGGAGAGATCATGCAGATAAAAGGGCAGGCGTGTAGCTCTCTCTGTCAAGGAAAGCTACACATCCCTAGAAGCTGACATTGTCACCCAGGGTGGATGACTGGAGACCCTCTGGGTTAAAATCCATGGTGAACATGGCACAGGGGACACGATGGTGGGAGTCTACTACATACCTTCTACCCAGGATCAAGAGCTCGACCAGGAATTTGCCAGGGAACTGGCTGAGGTTGCAAGCTTTCAGTGCATGGTTGTCATGGGTGTCAACTACCCAGACATCTCATGTGAAGAGCACTCAGCCAAATCTGAATGGTAGCAAAGCTTCCTTACATTCATGGATGAGCTCTATCTAACTCAGGAAGTCTATGGACTGACATGAGGAAAAGTGCTACTTGACCTGGTACTGGCAAAGGGGGATGATCTAGTCAATGACCTAATGATCAAAGGGAAGCTGGGAGACTGTGACCATGAGCTGATCACTTTCACTACCCACCGCAAAGCTGGCAAGTCAGTCAGCAATGCAGAAGTCCTTGACTTCGGGAAAGCTGACTTTGACAAGCTCAGGAGGCTTATTGGCAAGGCCCTAAGGGACCACAACTTGAAGAGAAGGGGAGTTCAGAATGAGTGGTTGCTCCTCAAGGGAGCAATCCTGAAAGCACAAGCAATGTCTATCCCATCTCAGAGGAAAGGTAGCAAAAGGGCACAGCAATCCCCTTGGGTCTTCAGGGAACTTGTGAGCCTCCTGCTTCTGAAAAGAAAGACCTATAAAGGATGAAGGCTGGAATCACCTCTAAGGAGGAGTACTCTGCACTGGTCTGTAGGGAGTGAGCCAGGAAAGCCAAGGCTGCAACCAAACTCCAACTGACTACATGTGTCAAAGACAATAAAAAGTCCTTTTTTCAATATGTGGGGAGCTGGAAGAAAAGCAAGGGTAACTCTGGACACCTGTTAAACGCAAATGGGATAGCTGACAAGCAATACCCAGGAAAAAGCCAGCCTGCTTAATGAGTATTTTGCATTGGTTTTTCACCAGCCCCAAGAGACCACCCTACTCAGCATAGTATGGGATGGCCAGAGTGAGGGAGAATTGTTACTCTACATCACTGTAGGCCATGTAAAGGAACACCTTGAGAGGCTGGATACCTTCAAGTTAGCTAGCCTGGACAGTTTACACCCCAGGGTACAGGCAGACATCGTAGCTCAGCCCCTGGCACGGATCTTTGAGAACTCGTGGTGGTCAAGTGAAGTGCCCAAAGATTGGAAGAAGGCCAATGTGGTGCCTATCTTCAAGGAAGGGAGGAAAGTAGATCTGGGGAACTACAGGCTCATCAGCCTGACCTCTATTCTGGGGAAGATCTTGGAAGAAATTATCAAAGAGACCATTTTTGACAAACTGACTGATGGCAACATCCTGAGAGACAGACAGTTAGCACCTACTTTGGACTCTTTTAAGAAACATTTGGACATCTATCTTACTGGGATCCTTTGACCCTAGTTGACTTCCATCCCCTGGGGCAGAGGGCTGGACTCAATGATCTTCCAAGGTCCCTTCCAACCCTAATGTCTATGAAATCTATGAAACTGCATGCCTGCTTTGTGGCCTTCCCCTAGAGCTATATAGGTGTGTCTTATTCTTTTATTTGTGCCTCCACCTGGGCCTGTGAACCTATCCTGCTTCCAAACTGAGGATCAACTGCTGCTTCTCACACACAACTTGACACTATCTGCATCCTGACAGAAAAACAGTCATTGCCCCTGTAGAAGTAGATATAGGACAGAAGCAGCAAGTACAAAGTTGGCGTGTCTGCACAAGATGCTTAATACACACAAATCTAATTCAACTGTGCATTAGTGTGGTGGGTAAAGCCCGTGCTAATGCATTAATACACAGTAGTATTACAAAGATGAACATGAGTCATCAGAGTGATGAAGCGGTCAGTAAAGCTAACCACACTTTATCATGCATTAGCAGGTACATGACAAACAGGTCCAGAGAGGTGAAACTTCCCCTCTATGCGGCATTGGTCAGGATGCTGTTGGAGTACTGAATCCAGTTTTGGGTGCTACACTTCAAGAGGGATGTGGACAACCTTGAGAGGGTCCAGAGGAGGGCCACTAGTATGGTTAGGGGCCTGCAGGCAAAGCCCTATGAGGAGAGATTGAGGCCCCTGGATCTCTTCAGCCTCTGGAAGAGAAAGCTGAGAAGTGATCTTGTGGCTGCCTACAAATTTGTGGAGGGGGCAACAAGGAATAGGAGATGCGCTGTTTACCAGGGCAGCCCTTGGAGTGACTAGGAACAATGGCCACAAACTGACAGAAAGCAGATTTAGGCTAGACACCAGGAAGAACTTCTTTATGGTAATGGTTGCCAGAATCTGGAATGGACTTCCAAGGGAAGTGGGGCTCTCTCCTACCTTGGAGGTCTTTAAGAGGAGGCTAGACATGCACCTGCCTGGGGTTGTCTGACCCCAGCGCTCTTTCCTGCCCAGGGCAGGGGGCTGGACTCAATAATTTGCTGAGGTCCCTTCCAACCCAAACATCTATGAATCTATGAAAAACCATTCATCTCCACTAACGCACAGTAGTGCCTATTATGGCAATTAAGTTAGTACCTTTCATTAAAGGTACTAAACTTTGCGCGCCATAATTACGGTGTGCTAATGAATGTGTAGCCACACCAGTGTAGACTAGCAGCCATAAAGTGAGGAGTCCAGCTCTTGAGAGTATTCAGGGGAGGGAAGTGAAGTTTTCCCTGTGGGAGAACTCAGCCTACAACATACACATGAGCATGACAGGGGTTCTGGAGGTGTTTGCCACCTTCCTGAAAACAAACATGCCACCAAAAACAAGGAAGTGCCAAGGATATTTAGTGGACTGGAAAGGGGAAAAAAATCAAAACAAAAAAACTATACACTAGTCAGAGCCCAGCAGGCAAGAACAAGAAGCAATCCTAGAAAGACCTACAGAGGTGCCTGCACCTGTATCATTAACTTGCATCACTGTCTAACAGCTGCAACAAAGATCCTCCCATCCACCCAGTTCTGTAACAGCCTCTTCTGAATGTTTTGATACAAGACTTTCTTTAACCAGAACTAATATAGGCACTGTGGTGGCTTACAGACATGAAAACAAAACCAAACAAAACATTGCTTTACTTTCAGCTTGGTGTTCCCCTGCACCAAGTACAGCACATGCCCAGAAAAGGTGTTGCATTAGACCCAGCTTGCCCAATGTCTGTATATATGGCATGCTTCAGCAGTGCTTTCAATAGCAAATTGAATCAGCTTTAGATAAAAGCAGTGAAAAGTCCCACTGAAGCACCTGAGCTATGCTAGCGGTTCTCAACCTTTTGCACTTTACATCCCATCTATGTAAGGTTAAAAAATCCTTGTTCCACTGGTTGATAAGGGGGTGGAGGCCATCAGCTGATCAAAGCATGCAAAAGCAAAACTGGAAGTTCCCCCTTGATGCTTCTGATTTTGCTACTGTGACCTGAGTCCCACCTGGAGGATCTTTGCATCTCACAGGTGAGAAACCCTGATCTATATACATGCTGGGGAGCCAGGTGAAACAAATGCACTTATTTTGGCAGTAAAGCATTTTTTTGTGTGGGGAGAGTGGGGGCATTCACATGTCAGTAGCCTGTGTGCCCATAGCTTACCCCAGAGCAATCTTTTACTTTGACTATAGTCAATCTGCAGCACATGTGCCACAAGTGGCATGGACAGCCAGCATGGAGCACACAGCAGATCAAGAAGGGGTCAGGGAATACAGCAGGGAGCAGAAAGGAGTTCAGCAAATTGGACAGAATCGAGTGGCATTTGGGAAGGGTGCGGGCCTTACTTTGTATCACGCATCCAAAAATGGTTGCCCCTCACTGATGTACTGAATGCAAACAAACTGTTGTGCTCGGTCCAAATAAACTAGGGGCCATGCTCGTCTTGACCTGCTGGGAAGACTTGGTGCAGAAGGTAGTTAGTAGAAGGCAACTTGGGCAGCAGTGACCACAAGGTGATCAAGTTCAGGATCCTGAGGAAAGGAAGAAAGGAGAGCAGCAGAGTAAGGACCCTGGACTTCAGAAAAGCAGATTTTGACTCCCTCAGGGAACTCATTGGCAGGATCCCCTGGGAGTAGGGTTACCATACATCTGGGTGTTCCCAGACATGTCTTTTTGGATTCTCCAATCTCTAACCAGGCAGTTTTTTATCATCTGAACCAGTGTCCAGGAGTTTGCTCTGCTATGCTGGCCCGAGCAGGGGGAGTGCAATTGGAGGCAGTTGCATATGTGCATCTGTGCACGCACATGCACATTGCCATCATGCATCCAGGCAGGGTGGTGGAAACAGCTTCAGCAGCTTGATGCAGGTAAGTCTGAGGGAGGCCAGGGGTTGGAGAGCTAGGATTTGGGGACTGCCCAGGAGGCTGTGGGGGTGGGTGTGTGGCAAGTGTGTGGAGGAGATGGGTATGCAAGGGGCACTAGGAGAAACTGCCTGGGTGCTGGGGCTGTGGAAGGACAGGCCCCTTCCCTCTCCAGTGTGGGAAAGGGGATGGGGGGGCCCTTTCAGGGCAGCAAGGAGCTCGGTGGCTGGACTGGGCACTTGGGCTAGACCAGCTGGAAGATGCTTCCTGGAGTGGGGTTTAATCAGGCCACCTAGCACGGTGCAGGAGCCCTAGCCCAGGGTGGAGGGTGCCATAGGCATCCCCTCTTTCCTCTTACTCTCAGTGGGGCTGGACTCACTCTGTTGCTGCTGGCACAAATTGGAGCCACCATGCTCTGGCTTGGTTGGGATGGGGGCAGCTAGGGGCCCCCTCTGACAGGGCTGGGGGGAGCATAGGACTGCAGGTCAGGAGTGCAGGGCACCAGCATGGCTCAGGGGGAGCAAAGGGGTGGAGGCAGGGACTGTGGCTCCAGTGTGAGGGGCACCCGCAGAGCCAGGGATCTGTGGGTCAGGAATGAGGGTCAGCAGCAGGAACTGGGGGGCTGTGGGGTGGAACTGAGGGGTACCAGCATAGCCTGGGGGGTGAGGGGCACCTGAAAGGCCAGGAGTCTGTGGGTCAGGTGTGAGCAGCAGGGATGGGGGGCTGCAGGTTGAGAGTGAGGGACAGTAGCAGGGCCAGGGGGTTGCAGGTGGGAAGCGAGGTGTGTCCCTTCCCTCCCAACTCCAATATGCACCCTAAGTTTTGAAACTGGAAATGTGGTAACCCTACCTGGGAAGCCAGTCTGAAAGGAAGAGGAGTCCAGGAGAGCTGGTTGTACTTTAAAGAAGCTTTACTGGGAATGCAGGAACAAACTATTCCGACGCACAGATAGACTAGCAAGTATGGCAGAAGACCAGCTTGGCTTGGCAGGGAACTCTTCAGTAAAGTAAATCACAAAAAGGAAGCTTATAAGAAGTGGAAACTTGGACAAACTATTAGGGAGGAATATAAAAGTATTGCTCCGGCATGCAGAAATGTAATCAGGAAGATCAAAGCACAACTGGAGTTGTAGCTAGCAAGGGATGTGAAGGGTAACAAGGGTTTTTACAAGTATGTCAGTAGCAAGAGGAGAATCAGGGGAAGTGTGGGTCCCTTACTGAATTTGGGAGGCAAACTAGTGAGAGAGGATGCATAAGACTGAAGTACTCAGTGCCTTTTTCACCTCAGTCTTCAAGGCAAGGTGAGCTCCCAGACTACTGCATTGGGCAGCACAGTTTAGGGAGGAGGTGAGCAGCTGGCAGTGGCAAAACAAACAGGTTAGGGACTGTAAAGGAACTCCATCCCAGCATTCTGCCTTAGGGTTTTTTTTCTCTTTGTCTCAGTCTTCTCACCTGTCCTTCAATCTGGTTGCCTGGGGTTATGGCATATGTGATCTCAGGTAAGAGGATGGAGACCTAGCCTCTATTGTTTTGAGCTCTGGCCTCATGATCTGGGGGCAGGGGCTTGAGTCCCCATCAAGTTGTGTTGCTTTTCAAATTGGTTGGTTAGCATTGAACAACACCTAGACCTAATCAGGGGCACAAGGCAAGGTCAGGAGAGCTATTTAAGGAAGAGGCTCTCCAGGTCCCATATTGGGGCCTGTACGCAGCAACTCAAACCTCTGCAACTCTTACCCTCTTCTAGGATCCAGGCTTGCAGATATGCTCCAGGAAGGGGGGTGGCCAGTCATAGGTCACCCCAGAGAAGACAGAGCTTGGTAGGTAGCCAAGCACAGTGAGGCGGGTGGCTCAGCGCAGGAGCGTGCCCTACTGGCCTGCCACAGGAACCATTTAGAAAAGCTGGACATACAAGTCCATGGGGCCAGATGAGATGCACCCAAGGGTGGTGAGGGAATTAGCTGATGTGACCACAGAGCCGCTGGCCATCATCTTTGAAAACTTGTGGCAATCAGGAGAGGTTGCACAGGATTGGAAAAGGGCAAGTATAGTGCCCATATTTAAGAAAGGGAAAAAGGAGTATCCAGGGAACTACAGACCAGCCTCTCTCACCTCAGTTCCTGGAAGAATCATGGTGCAGGTCTTCACGGAATCCATTTCTAAGCACTTGGAGAAGGTGATTAGGAACAGTCAGCATGGATTCACCATGCCTGACCAATCTGACTGCCTTCTATGGTGAAATGACTGGTTCTGTGGATATAGGAAGACAAGTGAATGTGGTATACCTTGACTTTTAGCAAGGCTTTTGATACGGTCTCCCACAACATTCTCACAGGCAAGCTAAGAAAGTATGGGTTGGAAAAATGGACTGTAAGGTGGACAGAAAACAGGCTGGATCACCAGACGCAAAGAGCAGTCATCACTGGGTCATTGTCTAGTTGACAGCTGGTATCAAATAGAGTGCCCAGGGGTCGGTTTTGGAGCCAGTTTTGTTCAATATCTTCATCAACAACCTGGAAGATGGCATAGAATGCAGCACCCTCAGTAAGCCTGCAGATGATTGGGGGGAGCAGTAGATATACTGAAGGGTTGGGTTAGGATTCAGAGAGACCTCTACAAATTGGAGGACTGGACCAAAAGAAATCTGATGAGGTTCAATAAGGAGAAGTACAAAGTCCTGCACTTAGGACAGAAGAATCCCATGCACTGGTACAGACTGAGGGCTGACTGGCTGGGCAGCAGCTCTGCAGAGGACTTGAGGGTTGAAGTGGACAAGAAGCTGAACACGAGCCAACACCATGCTTTTGTTACCAAGAAGGCTAACAGCATACTGGCCTGCATTGGTAGGCATGTTGCCAGTAGATCGAAGAAAGTAATTCTTCCCCTCTATTGAACTTGGTGAAGCCACATCTGGAGTACTGTGTCCAGTTTTGGGCCCCCTGCTATAGAAAGGATGTGGACAAGTTGAAGAGTCCAGCAGAAGGCAACAAAAATGGTTAGCAGGCTGGGGTGCATGACTTCTGAGAGAGTCTGAGGGAACTGGGCTTATTTAGTCTGAAGAAGAGAAGACTCAGTGGGGCTTTGCCATCAGCCTTCAGTTATCTGAAGGGTGCCCTGCCATACTTCCTCCACAGCTCCAGCATCAGCTCCATACTAGTGGTGACTGCACGTGCACCTCAGGGTGGGCTGTGCTGTCTTGCTGTCTGCCCTGAGCTGTGTGCAGTTGCTGCCAGCATGGAGTTGATGCTGGAGCTGTGGAGCTCAGCACTTGTTTGCAACCTGCCCGCTGCAGCTGCCCAGAGCCCAGGCTGGCTATAAACAGCTGCACCAGGCTCCAGAGCCCAGTCACCAGTTCTGTGCCAAGAGTGACGGAGAGACTGGGGCCTTAGGCCCTTTCCCCATTGCCTGCTCTGAGGCGTGCATATGTGCGCCGGTACAGAGCTGATGCCTGGGTTCCAGAGCCCGGTACAGCTGTTTGCAGCCTCCCAGCTGCAGCCAAACCTGGCTCTCTGTAGCTGCTGCCAATCATGGAGCCCAGGCTGCTCCCAGCAGGGCTTGCAGCTTCCCTACTGCCTGCTGGGAGCAGCCCGAGCAATATCGCTGGCAGCAGCTATTCAGAGCCGCAGCTGGCCATGGTGTACAGAGCAAAATGGCCTCATGTGCCATGCTTGGCACGCGTGCTGGGGGTTGCCGACCCCTGCTCTACTATTCTCCCACCCCCACACCAAGCAGAATATATACAGCATCAGTTCACATGGATAGTTAAATAATTTATTGGTAAATGTCAACAGCAGAATTAGAAGTGTCAGTACAAAAATAAAATCTAGCTTTACATTGTATTCTATTATACAAAGATTTATTCACATTAGCTGCAGTAGTGAGATACAAAGTTAAATCAAGCCAGCACGCAGTTCGTGCACATCCAAGAAAACCAGGGCCATGGATTCCAGCTCTAGGAAACAACCTCAGTGAAGGTAGCCTTTTGCAAGGCTTTTTGTTCCAATTAAGATCTTAATCAGGCCCTCTTGATAGGCTGCATTTCACCTGCAGTGGTGAGTCAGTGGCACTTACACTTTCACATTTTTCTACCAGCCCTTTAATAATATTTTTGGGGGGTGGGGTGGGGGGGAGCATAATTTTTGGATCATGATATGATAGAACTGCAATGCACCAAGACAACCTTATTTTATTTTAAGAGCCCAATACAACGGTTTAAGGCGTTTAACAGGCTGATGAAGGGCTACTCTCTCCCAGGCATGAATTGTTCTATCCATCACCAGTGTCTTGCTTTAAAAAAAATAAACAACAGCTACATAGGGGAAGGCAGTGGGACTTTAGGAGCCTTTGCAAACAAAGTCTGAGTCAGCAAGAAGCTGACAGTTGAGGCTGCCCAGATCATCACTTGCTGATATTATCTATTAACTTCTACAATCCTCTACCCCTCCCACCAACAACTGTGTTTTTGTACAGGCTGAGGGCCAGATTATCAGTTAGTGAAAGTCAGTAGTCCCATTCCTTGCAAGGGAGCTATATCAGCTAGAACCAACCCTAAGATTCTAGTACTTGCTCAAAATTCAATTTTAAGGGACATTAAAAAAATTGAATGAGCAGATCCGATGGGAGAACAGAAAACTACAAAATCAAAATTACTCTCCCAGTAAGCTTGGATTGATTTAATCAAAAAGAAGGGCTAAGAAGGATTTCTCATGGTGGATCTCTACAGTTCAATGTTAGGTAAAGAATGTCCAACACTAAAAACTATAGAAAGCCACACAAATGTTTGGCTATTACCTACAAAGTGATCAGTCAGAACCCAATGACTGCACAGTTGATATGACTGGCGAGTGTCTGATTATTCACCTTTACAAGGTCCCCAAAAACTTCACTGGACCTTGGCAAATTCAGATGAATGCCCATTCTACTCTACGTATGAGTTAACACTCAAGCCATTTCAAAGATGCATATTCAAACTCTTCAAGCTAAATAGACCAAAGAAGGTACTTAGCTTAAAAAAAAGCAGGAAACCAGACACATTTTAGGTCTTCCACTTACTGAGTCATGCTGCTTTTTCTAGCTCTTTAAAAAATAATTTTATTTAGGTCTGAACTATGACATGCATTAACAGTCAAAACCATAATGAAATCCTTTGCTGCTGTCCTTTAAGCAAGTGAAAAACACACAGCAGGGAAAAAAAGATGCCAAGAAGTTCTCTGAGGCTTATGACTAGCAAGCTCCTTTCTGGTGCCAATCACAGGCTCCCCACCAAATCTGCTCAATTTCAGACTGTTGATTCAACAAGAGATAAAGACAGTTAGCTCCACCTAGAGCCCTAGTCTGCCCTCTCTCAAGACCTTCTGCTCTTCAACTTCACAACAATTACGCCTTTGCTGACTGGACTTTCCAGTTGGTATACGATCCATGCAACTGTGGGATTTCACACAGCAAGAAGTGAAACACAAACCTGTGAAGCACAACAAATGCCCAGACCACCAGTTTCTAGTAACAGCCATAAGAAAAGGTTATAAGATATGACAAAACACAAGACCTTTTAAGGATAAATGAATTGGGCACTTAGTAAAATCTATGGTAAGCCAAGCAAACAGCCAGGCATTTTGGACATGGGCTGTGCCCTGCAACAATCTGAGATGAGGAGTGGGGAAGGGAAAAGATGTCCATCCAAAGATTAAACAGCTCTCTCTAACTCCTATTCTTATCTATTATAAGGAGTCTGTTGTGGTTAAGTTAGTCCACACTTGAGTATCCTTCTCCCACTCTACCTCCCTACAGGAGTGAACACAAGAGTAACAATGGTAGATCTATATAGATTAGCTCACGTAAGATCTAGTTAGATGCTCCAGTGTTCAGTACAAGTTACTTGGTGTACAGTGCTAGAACAGCAGCTATATGCAGTTTTAATACTGGGTAGCTAAAAATATATATACTCACATAAAGACTTTATCAAATTGCACAAGTTTTTACTTGATTAAAACTATTGTAGTTCAGACTGACTCTAGCTCTCACTAACTAACTCCTGAGAAACTGTTTCCTTTACTTATCTCAAGTCAATCACTAACAGTTAAATCCCACCAGAATATTTACTTTCCTGTGACAAACATATTCCTGTCTCCCTTTGTGGTGCTTTAATCCTAGATGACAATGGGTTCAAAGGGTTAGTATAAAATGAAGTAGGAATTCAGTGCAAAAGGCAATCTGGTTTGGTAACAAAACAAGTACAGAAAAACAAAAACATTTAAAAATGTTTCCTGGGGACTGGATGTTCTGCTCAAGGATACCTCTGACAGATGCCATCAGGGGGATCAATAATGTAAATAAGGATCACACTCAGCACCATGAAACACTGTGGCAAAGTCAGAGCTGACTACAGTTTAAAGTAATCCTTGGCATTAATCCTTAGTTTCTATGGGATTGTGGATAAACAAGCCTGCCAGAAAGGACAAACAATGTTAATGCACACAGCACATTCTGTCAGAGAAGAGACCAAAAAGAGATTAAAATAATCTAGAAAAGAGAAATATAGAAGAGAGGTCACATTTCCTAGCAGTAGCTCAGGCAATGCTTTGAATATATTTCTATGAGGAAAGGCAAATCACCTGGGAATTTTCTGGCTCACCAAGCAGGCATCCAACCTACCATGACATTTCAGAGGCTTCAAGACCAGATATTTAGAATAGTGTATAGGCAGGATTTGTACATTCTGCAACAATCACAGGCAAGTAGCCAGCTGGGACACATGACTGACACTTGCATATGATTTAATGGCAATTCTGCAGACAGCTGGGGAAGCTGTGTGTAAAGTTCTAAATGTACAGGCCTTGAAGCTTTACAAAATATACTTTTAGAAATTATATGAATGTAAACATTTAAGAACCCAAGTACTTGGACAGAGAACTAACAGCTCAGTAAAAAACAGGCTTCCTCTCCCCCCCAGAGGGCTGCAGATCTAGAAGAATATATACAGACACCAGGGATTTCCAACTACTGATTGCTGGGGCAACTTCTATTCAGTCACCTCTTGTGCTTTTAACAGCAGATACATAAAGGCTGTTATACAGAGAAATTTAAGTAGTGCCCCTTTATCCAGATGAGCCCCTTGCATCACTGTTCACATTCACAGCTATTCAGCCATAGGTATCCACAATGATTTTTCATGTTGCTGTTCTGCTGCAAAAAACAACATCTAATAGTTGAAAAAAGGGGGGCAGAGAAAAGTTAGTAGCCTTATCATAAAAAGCTTTTTCACATTTTTTTTTTTAAAAAGGTGGAGTGTTCTTAAGGTTTGTTACAATACGTAGAAAGTGCTTGCTGGACTTCAAAAATGCCACATTATTCAGCTGCAAATATTTGAACTGCAGAACCACTCCGTCACATTTTGACTACTCTTCATTACTGTAGTTCGGTGCTTTCAGAAGTTGTAATGAAGTCTAACGAGTGCACCCTCCTTCCCCACCTCTCCAAAAAACAGAACATGGCACTTGGCATTACCAAAATGTAACAAAATAAACAGTTAACAGGTTGATTTCTATATCAATCCAATCAAACAGACTGGAGACTGACAAAACAGCATATTCCGGTTTGAAGATATCTAAACTTTGCAGTAGTATCAGCAGAAGTGGCTTCCTTGTTTCCTCAGGAAGCGTGTATGTAGCAGTGCCACAAGACAATCAAACTGAGTTTTTGCTGTGCTGGTTTGCATGAAGTACGAAAGCAACAAAGTTTAAACAAGTTCCTCAATGCAACATTTGTTTGCAGCACACAGCTTTTCAGACTGGAGTCAGCTTCTCTTTCCAAACTGGAAGCAGGAACAAACCTTCCTAGTGACTGAAGTAGCCAGAGAAAAAGCAAACGTGTCCTGGATACAGCTAGAATCACACCTCCCTGTTATCTCCTGGTCAGAGACCAAGAAGTTGCAATATTCATCAACTCTCTCTGCCATGTAACCAAGATTCCTATTTGTTCTTTGATCTCTCATGGAATGCTACAGAGTTGCTAAAATCCGTAAAAATGAAACCACCACCACACAGAATGTCTGCCCCACACCTAAAATGAGGGCCTCAAAGGGGATCATTTTTTTTCCTGCAGCTCTGTAAACTCCAGCAATAGCAGCACCTGGTTTGGAAGAAAGAAAAGGTATTAATATGCTAGACAAATCTGGGATAGAAACATAGCTGTACTATGGGCATGGGCCAAAAGGGCCAGGCTTGCAATCTGATTATTTATGATTAGAGATCTATGCCACTGCCCATGCAGTGATTCATACCCTTACCCTGCCCAACCTCTAAGTAAACTGCATAAAATTGTGCTTATAAAAAGTAGCATCAAAAACACTGCCTTGGCTATGTCATTCTTTCAGTTATTGATATTTAAATAAAACATTTCAAGTACATTTTAAAACTCAGTTGGCTAGAACTGAATCTTCCTGATATCTTTCTGCTTTTCAACTGTTCACTTCATCAATGCCTAGAACAGCAGACTGCACTTAGTGAGACATGCCAGTGTTCTTTCAAGGATGGATTTGTACTGCTGGTTAAGACTAGAGTTGTGAAGAGCAGTTCATGTGTAGAAAAATATAGCACTATGGGATTGTACAAATGCTCCAGCTTTATGGCTGAAGAGCCACCAAGTTGCCTCAAAGGTGCTCTCACCAGCCGGGGGGAACCTCTCTGGCAGGCTCTATGATCCACAGCTTGTCCCCATGTTTCCAGGATGGCAGCGCCAGCTTTTGCTGCTGCAAGAACAGAGGCTCTTCCTAGGGCTCTTGCGGGAGCTCTAACAGTGGGAAAAGGAGCTCTTTCTGAGGTTCCTATGAGGTTGGGCCTTCCTATTGCTGCCTGCCTCACAGAAATGGAACCTTTCTGGTGTTCCTGCAATAGTGGTAACTCTTCCCTTGGCCTCCCACAGCAGTGGTGGCAGGGAGCCAGCTGCTCTCCCTTGTGTTTTCCCCCTGGTTGATTCAACTATAAAAAGGCATTTGGACATTCAGGCTAGGGAGTCAGAGGTGGCTGGATACAAAGCTAGTCATGTCACCCTCCTGGTATACCACTGACTAGAAACTACAAAGCCTCAGTCACACTAGCCCGACAGGCTGTTAGGCTTGGGCGAGGCTTTAACTTGTCAGACCAGCATATAGGATCTTCAGGCGGGAAGCACTACAGCCCATATAATGTGTGCCAGTGACAATGATCACAGTACAAAAAATAATTATGATAAAATTCCTCTCTACAGACATTTGTTAAGGTCTTGCTGAACTGTCTACTGTTTGCAAGTTGTTCAGATAAATTCTACTTACTCAATAAATCAGACACCTGCATATCAGAAACTTACATACCTAAACAAGACCATTTTTACTGTATTAGGTCTACTTTCAGTTTCACAGTTGGCAGGGTCAGAAGGGACCTAAGCAGATCATCAAGTCCGAGCCCCTGCCATGGGCAGGAAAGGATGCTGAGGTCAAATGACCCCAACTAGGTGACTGTCTAGCCTCCTTTTGAAGACCCCCAGGGTAGAGGCGAGCACTGCTTCCCTTGAAGTTGGTTCCAGCTCCTAGCTGCCCTGACAGTGAAGTAGTGGCTCCTGATGTCTAGCCTGAATCTACTCTCAGTCAACTTACGGCCATTGTTCCCTGTAAACCCCGGGTAGTGCTTGGGGGAACACGGACTATCCCATTGCCTGCCGGTCCTCACTAGCAAGTTTACAGGTGGCCACCAGACCTCCTCTCAGCCTTCTTTTGCGGAGGCTGAACAGGTTCATGTCCCATAGCCCTTCCTCACAGGACCTGCTCTGCTGCCTCCTGACCATGCAAGTGGCCCTACTTTGGACCCTCTCGCTGCTGTCCACATCCCTCCTGAAGTGCGGCGCCCAGAACTGAACGCAGCACTCCAACTCCGGCCTGACCAATGTTGCATGGGGGGGGAGGATCACCTTCTTGGACCTGCTCATGATGCATCTATGGATGCATGACAAGGTACAGTTAGCCTTCCTGATCGTGTCCCCACATCGGTGGCCCATGTTCATCTTGGAATCAATAGTGACACCAAGATCCCTTTCTGCCTCTGTGCTGACAAGAAGGGAGTTCCTCAGCCTGTAGGTATGCTGCTGGTTCTTCCTCCCCAGTGTCATATTGAATGTAATAGTTTGAATGTTTGTAATAGTTACCCATTAGCCAGTTTAGAAAAAGACAAGATTCATCTTCTTATCTAGGCCATTGTTTTGGCCTACGTGCGGAAGGTTCGGACTTTGCTCAAAGTCTTAACTCTTGAATTTTATCCTTAGAGGCCTTTAACAAAGTTAGCCTAAAAACGACCCTCAAGCAAACATCCTGAGAGACTAAACCCTAAGGGCCTTTGGAAAGATTGGAAAGAAAGGTCACTGCAGTGGTGTGGAAATTCCCCAAAGTAATTAAAATGGTCAAGAAAAGTAATTGAACCCAGCAGAAATCTGTTAAGAAAGATCTGAGCCCAAATTTGGAAGTAGTGACAGGTTTGGTTAGGAAGGGCCCAAGACAGCAGCTCACTCAATAAAAACTGTAACCTACTGTCCCAATTTGGGGGCAACTTCACTTGCAGAACAACGAAGGAAGAATCGCAAGTGTAGGCCAGATCAGACTGATCACCTGAACCGCCCTCTCCGTGAACACGAATCTCTTCGTTCACACTGAAGCTGTGGAGCACCCGAAAAGGACTGAAGGAAAGGGACTTAGTCCTATCAGCATTGAGGCCAGCCCACTGAACTGTATTGCTGAGGTGAGCCCATTGAACTGTACTACTGAGGCCAACCCATTAAACTGTACTACTGAGGAATGAAAGCATATCTAGGTGTTTGGCTTCTCAGAGTTCTAGGATTGTAAGTATATTATGAAAAATAATAGTATTGATTCCAAGTTAACTTTAATTATAATTGTAGCTGTTTTTGTAATACTAATTCTTATAGCATTGTTTGGGAAGGAAGTACATTTGGAGCACTGTTTCTGATATATGTAGTTATTGTGTTCTTAATGTTTGTGGTATGTCTTAAAGCTAAGCAGTGTTACATGCGTAGCAAAAAATTTTAAAATAAAATTGTTTCGTATAAATTAAGTGTGCAATCAACTAGATACTCCTCCAACCAGTGCAAACTAATCAGTAAGTTGTGTGGGATTTTCTCTATTCCATAACCCACTAGAGACACCCAGGTGCAACACCTTGCACTTGAAAATAGGATGGATTTCAATATGAACATCTGCCCATGTCTGTAACCCTGTCCAGATCTAGTTGTAGCCTGTCCCTCTCTTCTAGCATGCTCATTTCTCTCAACATCTTAGTGTCATCTGTGAACTTGAACAAGGTGCTTTTCACCCGCTTGTCCAAACTGCTGATGAAGATATTGAACAGTGCAGGCCCTAGGACCCAGCCCTGGGGAACTCCACTGCTCACATCTCTCCAGGTTGAAACTGACCCATCCACCACCCAGAACTGGACAACTATTTTAATTGCGGTTCAGCTTTGAAAATGGATAAGTGATATACTTTGGTTCTACAGTAAAAACACAGTTAGTTTTGAAATCTGCAACAGCTGGCACTAAAGACAGAGTATTTAAGAACTGTAGGAAAAGGATTAATATTTTCAAGCTCTTGGGACCAAGACATTATTCGGCCGCCTAAGCCCATTTTTCCATCATGAGGAATGTTTCAAATTAGCAAACTTCTGAAACGACCACTAATGAAGACACCCTGGCCAGTAAAACTAATATTTTTGAAGGTCTAACATACTTGTTAAGATGCCAGCAGTAAGTGGTCCCACGATGCCCATCAACAGGATGCTTACAGACATAAACCTACCATATTTGTGATGTCTGAGGGTGAAGAGTGCAAGTAATCCTGCAGGTACATGGAAAGAGAGAGAGGACACCAGTGCCCACAGGAATACACCATACCACATTTCTGCAAGGGAAGAAGACAATGGGTTGAGACTCAGATAAGGCTTTTCATGCCCACTCTTAATATGACAGCTGTAATAGGCTCCCATCAGAAGCACTGCTCTGAGTGTCCTGAATACAGACAGTTCTCAGCTTACAACGTTTCGCACCTACAGCATTTATAAATTGACACCATTTCAACCTTATGACATCAGTTTTGACTTTACAACACTTGATCTGATGTGGCGCCATGCCAGCAAACCAGCTGAACACTGAGGCAGGGGGGGATTTGCGCAAGGCTGAACGCTAAGTGGGGGTGGAGTGGGCAGAAGCACACCACTGGATGCCAAGTGGAGGGGGTAGCACATGGTCGGACCCCAAATGGGGAGGCTGGGACGGAGCACTGCCATCTCACAGGAGCAGGGCCAGGGCAGGGCGGGGAAGCTCACCAGGCTGGTGTGTGGCAATGGTGGCCGTTGTGTGCAAGCTTCCCTGTCCTGCAGAGGAGTGCCACTGCCCTTGCCCTGCCCCAGCTCCTAAGAGGCAGCAGCACTCAGTCCCCGCCTATACGTACCCCCTAGGACTGGTCCAAGTACCCTTAGCAGTATGTACTACCCCTAGCACAACCCCTGCACTGCGTAAACACACGAAAACCAGGACAATTTTTTTTTTTTAAATAAAATGAAAATGCTATAGTAGATGTTTGTTTTTTCAGTATATAGATTTTTTTCTTGTTCCAAGATAGCAACTCCTTCCCCTCCAAAAAAGGAGTATTTCTGGGACAAGGGGAGGGACTTTAGGCGGAAAAGGTCAGGGGTTAGGGACAGCTGCTCCCAACATGGCAACTAGGGGCAGAGCACCTATCAAGAGGTGCAGCTACCTTTGCAGCTCTTGACAGCTCACCAAAACTTGTTAAGCCACCCTCCAGCTAAAATAATTGCCCACTCCTGAGCTAGGAATAGCCATGCCGAGTATTTATATGGGTATTTCCCATACTTCTGGGTTTGCTGGTTACCAGATGGGGCTGGAAAGGAATTTTTCCCCTCCACTTGCTACGCATGTCAGGAGGTAGGGACTCTGCCTTTCCCAGAAGTACTGGTTGCTGCTGCAACCAAGGCTGGGGATTTTGGCTGGGGTGTGTGTATGTTGACACTTTAATCCAGAGGTTTCTGGATAGCATCTTACCCCCTGTTCAAGACCAATTGCCATATTTGGTACCAGGAAAGAAATTTACTTCTTGAGACTGGGGGTGGGTTTGCCTTTCTCTGCGAGGGGATGGCCTTTCTTCCTTGGCTCTCTAGAGCACATTTTAAACAACCCTTGACTGCTGTGGTCTCCCTGTCCTACCTGTGGCAGGTTATGGTGTTATGCCTTGTGGTTTATCAGGGTGACTTTGTAGCATTACTAGTTAGACAACGGATTTGTATATAATGATTTGGATAGGGATGATCCTGCCTCTGAGAGGTGGCTGGAATAGATGACCACTGGAAGTCTCTTCCAGTCCTACTTTTCTATTCTATTATGAATGTTACATGTAAAAAAGCCATGTTAAAAAAAACACATTAAAGTTGCAAAGTCAAGCAATCAAAATGTTAAGAATTACCAGATTTTGGGTTGCATGCGCAACTCTCAAATGCAAAGACAAGTGGATACACTAAGGCTCCACAGGCAGCAGCACAAGACAAAGCATTGAAAAAAGGAAGTAATAAGCCAGTGATCCTCAGCCAGGGTGCCACAAGATCCTTTTTAAAGTTGCAATGCAATATTAGTACTACTAGATGTGCAAACACCTGCATGCAATTCATAAGATAAGCCTAGAGAGCAAATAGTAATCCAGTGCCCATAACACTCTGACCTGCCGCAAGTTCCCTGCAACAAAGGAACTGCTCTATTATTTTTCCAGTCACAAAGCAAGTGAAAGCTAAGAGCTGCCATTTGGGCTCCTTGAGCCAAAAAAGACTGGGAACAGCTATGCTAACCAACAAGCTGTAACTGGAACCCTGAGTCTAAAGTGTGCAGGGACACAGCCCCCTGCTCCTGAGGCTACAGACTACTCTGAATCAGAGACTGAAGTCCAGAAGTGCTTTCAACAATTCTGGTTTGTGAAGTGACAAGAGAAAACGCCAAGGTGCGCCCACACAGGCTGATCCTGAGCATGCAACACAGCTCCTCCAGGAAGGGTGAAGTCACATGTGACACTCAAGCCACACTAAAGACATGTAAAATACTGACGTCCACGCGATCAACTTCATTACCTCCTACTAACTGCCCTCCACGAGTCTCAAAGTTAAGCCGCTTCAGGCGAGGACCGCAATACCTCGCTTGTGTTCAGTCCACCCCGCTGAGATGAAAACGAACAATTTGCAGTCCTCCAGCTCCCAGGCTGCACCTTCCCCAGGTCCACCAGAGCCAGGACAGAGCTCAGCTCCCAGCCGCACCCCTCCCCGCACGCTCGCTGGCCCGTCTGCTCCAGCTTGTGGGTCCCTATCACAGATCGAGGGCAGCTCAAGCCTGCCCGTGCTGGCTCCCACCCCGCGAGCTGCCGCCCGACGCCCCTCGGGGGCTGAGCTCCAGATGTTGCGGGCGGGGGCTGGGGGCGAGCAGCAGCAGAGGCCGCCGCACGCGGCTCCCAGCGGCGCTGCCCAGCACGGCCCGAGGAGGAGGGGTGCCCGCGGGACCACAGGCCGAGCCGGGCGCACCTGGGAAGCTGGCGAGCGGCCCGGAGTACAGGGTGCCGTTGCCCACGCGCGGCACGAGGCGTAGGCTCAGGATCTGCTGCAGAAGCCAACCCGACTCGCCGCCCTCCATCCCGATCCCGATCCCCATTCCGATCCCGATCCCGATCCCGATCCCGGCTCCGGGTCCGGCCCAGGCGCCGTCGCCCCCGGAAGCCGCCGCGCGCCGCGACAATCGCATAGCGCGTCATCTCCTCAAGCCCATCCCCCAGCCCGACAGGCATGATGCATCTCCAATCAGCTGTCTCCACCGCCCACGTGGTCCACGCCCCAGCGGAGCCGGCGCTGCCGGAGGGCGGGGGCGGTGAGTCGCCAGGAGGTGGTGCTGGTGAAGGTCACGTGGGCGCCGCGCGGCATGCTGGAATCTCCAGTCCCAGCTGCGCGGCGCGGCGCGGCGCGGCATGTCGGGTTCGGAGGACTACAGCTCCGCGGAGGACGAGGACTACGTGCCCTCGGGTGAGCGGGGCCGGGCGGCGGGGGCGCCCGAGCTGCCGCTGCAGGGTCTCAGCCGAGACCTCCGCGGCCCGGAGCAGCGCGGTAACAGCGGCCGCGGGCGGGAGCCTGGGCCGGGTAGGGCAGGGGCGCGTGTAGGGGTGGCCCCGCCCACGTCGCTGCTTTGAGACACTGAAGTTGGGACCCGCCGGGGCTCGAGGAAGAGGCGGTTGTTTCGGCGGGCCAATGAATGAGATCGTCCTGCCTGTGATCTTGCTTCGCAAATTGAAACAGCCTCCGCCTGTTCAGTGCTGCAGAGACCGGTGATTTCGCAGCTTCCTGCTGCCTTGGATGTCTTTTGGACCAGGAAGGAGGTCCTTGCCTGGGGGCCCTGGGTGCTGTGGGTGCATCTTCTTGTTGGGTCCATTCATATCTCCAGGCAGTGTTACAACACTGTTCAGTGGCTTCTTGGACTTGCTCAAGGGCCTGCGAGTACTGTTATACAATCATAGAGAGTTATGGTTGGAAGGGACCTCCAAAGGTCAAAGCAGCACCATTCCCAATGAGATCATTCCCTGCAGAGCTTTGTCACGCTGGGCCTTAAAAGCCTCCAAGGATGGAGATTCCATCACCTCTGGGTAACCTGTTCCAGTGTTTTACTACCCTCCTAGAGAGAAAATACTTCCTAATATCTAATTCAAACTTCGTTGCTGCAACTTGACTCCATTTCTCCTAGTTCTGTCATCACTGAGAACATCTTCTTGTGATTCCTACCTCAGATAGCTGAAGATTGCAATTGTATCCCGTCAGTCTTCTCTTCTCCAGACTAAACGAGCTCAGTTCCCTCAGCCTCTCACAAGTCATGTTCCCCAGCTCCCAAACCATTTTGTTGCCCTCCACTAGACTCTCTCCAGTTTGTCCACAGCTTTTCTGTAGTGGGGTGGGTAAAACTGGACACACTACTCCAGATGTGGCCTCACCAATGCTGAATAGAGGGAATAATCACTTCCCTTGACCTGCTGGCATCACACCTACCAATGCAGCCCAGTATGTCCTTATCCTTTTTGGCAACAAGTGCGCCCAGCCAGCTCATATTCAGGGTATTGTCCACTGTAACCCCCTGGGTCCTTTTCTGCAGACCTGCTTCCCAGCCAGTCAGTCCCCAGTCTGTAATGGGGCATGTGAAAGAGCCTCATCCCAGCCTCCTCGCTCTTTTTGTGTTGTCTGTTCCCCTCTCCCTCTTGCACGTCTGTCAGCCTGGTTGTCCTGAGTTACTGCCTACATATCTGAGGCCAGTCAAGAGGGTGTAAATTTGACCTCTCTATTGTTATGAGCTCTGACCTCACAATATGGGGGCACAGGCTTAAGCCCATGTCACTCTTCTGGGTAACTGTTCTGTTTTTCAAACTGATTGACCAGCATCAATTAACATCTGTCCCTGACTGGGTCCAGGTGGTGAGGTCAGGAGGGCTTTTTAAGAGGGTCCTTGCAGGTCTTAATAAAGCTATCTGATATAGCCAGCCTTGTAGTACATGCTTGATGGATGGATTGGGCAGGCCTTCTTGCTCCCTTTACTTGGCTGACTAAGGGAGACTACTTTCTATGCCTCATGCTATAAGAAGCACTTGAATATATCCTGCTGGGGTTAAGAAACCTCTAGGTTTACAGGGTCTGTGTATCCCAGGTGGCACAGGGCCAAGACAAAGACCTGAGTCTGGGTGGTGGCAGCGGTACCCCAGGCTTGTGGGTGTGCTCCAAGTAGGGGGTTGGCCAACAGTGGGCGCCCCTGGGGAGGCATCTGAAACATGGTTTTTGGCTGGGCACGGTAAGGCGGGTGGCTCAGTGCAGGAGTGCCCCTTACTGGCCTGCCACAGTGCACAGGATTGTTTTGTGCCAAGTGCAGGACTTTGCACTTGTCCTTGTTGAACTTCATGAGATTTCTTTTGGCCCAATCCTCCAATTATTTAGGTCACTCTGAATCCTAGCCCTACTCTCCAGTATATCTACTACTCCCCTAAGCTTGGTGTCGTCTGCAAACTTGCTGGCACTCTGCCATCTTTTAGGTTGTTGATGAAAATATTGAACAAAACCAGCCCCAGGACTGACTCCTGGGCACTCTTTACTTGATACCAGCTGCCAACTAAACAATGAGCCAATGATGACTACCCTTTGAGTCTAGTGATCCAGCCTGTTTTCTGTCTACCTTTGAGTCCATTCATTCAGCCCATACTTTCTTAGCTTGTCTGGGAGAATGTTGTGGGAGACTATATCAAGAGCATTGTTAAAGTCAAGGTATATATCCACTGGTGTCCCTGCATCTACAGGCCCAGTCATTTCATCACAGAAGGCAATCAGGCATGGCCTTCTGCCTGAAAATGCTGGTCAGGCATGACTTGCCCGTGGTGAATCACTGCTGACTGTTCCTAATCACCTTCTTCTCCAAGTGCTTAGAAATGGGTTCCTTGAGGACCTGCTCACTGATTTTTCCAGGTACCAAGTTGAAGCTGACTGGTCTGTAGTTCCCTGGATCCTCCTCCTTCCCTTTCTTAAAGATGGGTGCTATATTTGCCTTTTTCCAGTTGTCTGGGACCTTTCCCAGTTGCCACAGGTTTTTGAAGCTGATGGCCAGCAGCTCTGCAAGTGTATTGGCTAACTCCCTCAGCGCTCTTGGGTGCATCACATCCAGCCCTGTGAACTTGTACACATTCACCTTTTCTAACTAGTCCCTAACCTGTTCTTTTTCCACTGTCGGCTGCTCACTTCCTCCTCAGACTGCTGCCAAGTGCAGTAATCTGGCAGCTGAACTTGCCTTGAAGACTGAAGTAATAAGGCATTGAGCACTTCAGCTTTTTCCGCATCCTCTTTTCACTAGGTTGCCTCCCCCATTCAGTAAGGGACCCATGGTTTCCCTGCCCTTCCTCTTGTTGCTGACATACTTGTAGAAACACTCCTTGTTACCTTTAATCCCTTGTTAGTTGCAACTCCAACTGCGGGCTGCCCTTCCTCATTTCATCCTGTATACCTGAGCAATACTCTTCCAATTCTCCCTCATTTGTTCATGTTTCCACTTCTTGTAAGCTTCCTTTCTGTCTTAGTTTCATTGAAGAGTTCCCTGCTAAGCCAAGCTGGTCTTCTGCCATACTTGCTAGTCTTTTTGCATGTCAGGATGGTTCGTTCCTACACTCTTAGTAAGGTTTCTTTCAGGTACAGCCAGCTCTCTGGGACTCCTCTCTCCCTCAGACTGGTTTCCTAGGGGATCCTGCCCATGTGTTCTCTAATGGAGTCAAAACCTCCATTTCTGAAATCTAGAGTTCTTACTCTGCTGCTTTTCATCCTTCTTTTCTTCAGGAACCTGAACTCTTATCATCTCATGGTCATTGCTGCCCAAGTTGCCCTCCGCTACTATATCTCCCACCAATTCTTCTCTGTTTGTGAGCTGCAGGTCAAGAAGAGTGCAGCCCCTAGTTAGTCTCTTCAACACTTGCACCAGGAAGTTTGTCCCTGGCACTTTCCAAAATCTTCCTGGATTGCCTGCGCACTGCTGTATTACCCTCTTAGGGGATGTCAGGGTGACTTGAAGTCCCCAATGAAAACCATGTCCTGTGATCAGGAAGTTCTAAGATGTGTCTGAAGAAAGCTTGATCTACCTCATTCTACTGGGGTGGTCTACAGCAGACCCCCACCACAACGTTACCCTTTTTGCTCTTCCCTCTAACCCTAACCCAGACTTTCTACAGGCCTATCTCCATTTTCATACTGGAGCTCTGAACAATAATACAGCTCTTTCATAATGTGCAACTCTTCTGCCCTGACTGTCCTCCCTAAACAGTTTATACTCATCTATGATAGCTTGCATGATTGATGTACTATCCCACCATGTCTGTTATTCCAATAACATCATAGTTTTGTGACTGTATGAGGACTCCCAGTTCTTCCTGCTTGTTTCCCAGGCTCCGTGCATTTGTGTACAGACACCTCAGGTAATTAGCTGATTTCTCAATCTTCCTGAGAAAAAACAGCAGACCTCCCCATTGCCCCTTGCTTGTTCTTCACCCAGGTAATCTACTTACCTCAGGGCTTTGGTCCTCATCCCCCAGTAAACTTAGTTTGAACCCTCTTCACTAGGTTAGCGAGCCTGTCTGTGAAGATGCTCTTCCCTCTCTTTGTCAGGTGGAACCCATTTCTTCCTAGCAATCTTTCTTCTTGGAACAATATCCTGTGGTTAAACAAGACAAAGCTCTGCTGCCAACACCGTCTGTTCAGCCATGCATTGATCTGTAGGATGTCTGCTTCTGCCCAGGCCCTTCCTCTTAACTAGAAGGATCATTGAGACTACCACCTGAACCCCTGTTCCCTTCACCCTTGCACCCAGAGCCCTGTAGTCACTTTTGATCTGTTCAGAATCATCTCCGCTAGTTTCACTAGTGCTTACATGCATGAGCAGCATGGGGTAGTAGCCGGGGCTGGATAAGTCTAGGTAATCTTTACGTGACAGCTTGGATCTGGGCTACAGTCCAGTGTTTTCTGCTCTGTCCCCCTCTTGGTGAACTCATTTTGAGTCAGTGATTGCTCCCAACCCTGTTTTCCCTTTAGCTGTCCCCTGAAATCAATTGGTATATATTGAATACTCCTTTTCTCCCCACCCCCCAAACAATGGGGGGATAACGGTTGTTCGGTGGCAGTCAAGCTTACATTAACTCCACACATCAAATAGACCTGCTGCATTGACGTATCTGGTATTGGCCACCCTTGGGAATAGTATATTAGACTAAGTGGACCTCAGATATGGCTCATGACTATAGTTCCTTTCACCCAACTGCTGCTGTTGGTATACGTGAGCTATTCTGTTCTTCTGTCTTTTTGGTTTTGGGGAGGGTATGACTGAGATTCTCTGCCTGCTAGCCTCCCTCATATGATTTCTTCTCTAGAGAAACTGACTCCAGTGCTTCTTGCTGTGGAGGTGCACTGGTATATTGGTTGCCTATTGGATCTGCACAGATAAAAGGGGAAATGACATTATCAGCTATTGAGTTTTTTTGCCCCATTGTAGCCAATAGTGCTTACTGATAATTATGCCTTCTGGCCAGGGCCTTGGACGCCTGGGTTCCCTCTCCCCTGTGGATCCAGGGCGCCCGGATGCCTGGGTTCCTTTGGGAAGTGGCATTTTTCCCCCTTGTAGGGGGGCAGCATTCTAGCCTTCAATAGGTCCTGCTTGGGGCTGCTGGGAGCAGGATGCAGGGGGTGCTGCATATATATGCACAGCTGCACATATACACATGGCCAGGAATACATCTAAGGCTGTGTGGAGAGCAGCGCCCTACAGATAAATCTGTGGAGGGAAAGGGACTGTGTGGGGGCATGGGGGTGGTGGCTTGAGGCCCTTGTGGTGAGGGTGGGAGAGGAGCGGGGCCTGAGGGCTCTGCCTAGCCAGAGTGGTGTATGGCACGTGGGACCAGGGCGGGGAGTGGGATGGAGCCATGGGCAACTCGTCCAGGGAGAATGAGGAAGGGCTGGCTCCCTAGTACTGCACCCTCCCCCAGGAGAGGCATGTCAGGGAGGTGTGCCCCTCTAGACTTGTGCACGGGGTGGATGCGGGATGCTCACTGCATGATTGGGGCTTTCTGCTCTACTGCCTTTCCCTCAGGAGCCCTGTGCCAGCTGTATGCTCCCTGCCCTTCTGGCAGCAGTGGGGGTGGTGAGTTATACCTCCCACTGCTGGGTGGGGAGGGGGAGCACAGCCAGCATAGGGCTCTAGGGGCAAAAGCAGCAGAGCGGAGAGCCCCAAGGCAACAGCTGGCACCCTACATCTGCCTTTAACCTGCTCAGCTTTGTTCCACTTAAAAGTATCCCCAAATGGTTGTGGTGGTAATTCAACTAAATCACATTTAATAAGCTTTAGTTTAAGCACCAGGATGCTGATAAATGATGCAGGAGACTGCTGGAGCACACACAAATAAACCTTTTTTGCATATGTCAGGAAATTGGTTATCGGATTGGTGTTGGTCAGTATGGTTGGTTAATAATTGGTTATTGGTATCAGTCAACAAAATCTTTATCAGTGCACCCCTAGTTTGCTGTTGATGCTGTTCCTGCCTTTGAAAAGTAGTGGAAGAATAAAATTGCCTTGTTTCTAGTTGGTTTTCATGGTTGCCCGTGCCCACAGCAGTGAAAACTGGTAATATTCTCTTTGGTTCTGTTCTACAGCAGCTTCTTGTTTACAGTAACTTGAATGTCTTTTAATATTGTGAACTTGGACTGTCAGCCTTAAGTCTTGCACTTCCCACTGCCTTTGACAAAGTGCAGAGAGATGGCCTCACCTGAGGTTCAGAAGTCTCAGGCATTTGTTACACTTAGTTCATGTCTGGAAAGATCTGTGGCAACCTTAGAGGCTAGAAGCTGTGCTCTTCTGAAAATTGCAAGCTTGGATTCTGCAGAAAATGGAGGCATGTGGTCACAACACAGCCTACAAATGGGGAAACTGTGAGGTGTGCCAGAGTCCCTGTGCATCAGCAAATTGGTGTCTATTATGGCAGCATCTTCTAGGCCACTGGTTCTCAACCTTTTTTATACCAGGACCTATTTGTAAACATCGATGGCCAATCCTGAACCAGTGCTCCTCGCTCCTGACCCCCTGCCTCAGACCCCACAGTATGTGGGGAAGGGTGTGTGGGAGGATAAGGGATGAGCAGCCCCTTGTAACCTGGAACTCTGACAGTCTGCAAGGGAAAACCCATGGTTTCAAAGGTGTAGTTGATGTTCATCTCAGCCAGGTGAAATGATGGAAACCAGTTCTTCCATTTTGAAGTTTGACTGCAAATAAAACTTGCTTGTAGCCTTTGAATACAATACCAACAGCTTATTTTAACAGCAGTCTTTCTGTGAGTAGGTTTGAGGAAATCTTCCAGTGGAAGATTTGGTTGTTCCAGGTGCTGGTGATTCTCCTGAATCACTTGAAACCATTTTTTTTTCTTCCTCTTTTTTTTTCTTCCATTTTTTTTTCTTCCTCTTTTTTTTCTTCTTAAAGTGTGGAATTTAACTTTTCCCCCCCTTGTTTCCTGGGTGTAGTCATAGTAACCTATGGTGTTTGGTTTCAGGTGGCGAGTACAGTGAAGATGATGTGAGTGAATTGGTAGAGGAAGACGAGGAAGAAAATTTGAACAAAAGGAAAAAAGGTTCCAAAAGTATTGCATGCAGGTAAATGCTGAATGAGCCTTACTTTGTTTGGGGTACCCTACAGGGAATATAGGTGGCTTCTCTGAGAAACCAGTGTGTCCTGTTGCAATAAGCTTGCCGCCTTGGCCCAGTTATACAAAAATGACATAAGTTAACTTTTCTTTCTGTATTATAATGGTATTATAAAAAGTGAAAAACTTACAAGAATACCATGAAAGAGAAAACTAGTTTCAGTCTGCTAACAGAGCTGTTGAGACAGTGTCCAACTGGCCTTCCCAGGGGCCTGCTGGGTATCAGTGTTGTAGCCAAGAATAAAAACCAATAAGTTGCTGACTTTCAAATGGGGCACAGGAAAACAAAAAGTTTTAAATAGGTTTTCTTAAAAAAATAAAATAAAAATATTGTTATGTTAAAATATGTTAAAGGTAGGGCCACCTGTGTTAATGCCAAAAAATAATAATCTGTTAGGATCATTACATTAAATAAGAGAAAATCAAAGTGTATGGTGTATGTTTGCTGCCAGGGTTTTTCAGCTAAATTCAACTAGCTGAACAGGTGGCTATCAGTCACTGTCTAATCAGCTGGACCCAGAATCTAGTGAAGTACCTAACTAGCTTTTGACAGTGCATCCTTTTGTGCAAGTGGAGAGAACCTTTTCTTCACTTCAGTTTATTCAGCTAGTTGAGGTCAGATTAGAACTGAGAAGCTGAAAAGTCAGATTAAGCACTTTTTTTTCCCTTTTTTCTTCCAACCTAGGAGTGAAAACAAGTTGTGAGGACGGGTCTATTAATGCTAACATCCTGATGGACACAGTGGCCAAAAACGATTTGTTTAGTTAGCTAAATGGAGAGCATACTTCCTTTGTTTAATAAATCCATTAGTTTTAAGCTTAAATCATTATGTAGATAAACTTTTTTTCCATCTGTATCTAGCTTGTTTGAGGTAGCTTCATTTAACTAATAAAATCATTTTTTAAAATGCTGTTTTTTAATGTCTCTCTTTTTAACTGAATTCCAGTTTTTAGCCAAATGCAGCACGACACAACTTATGAGTAAAAAATAAATAAATAAATAAATAAATAAATAAAATCTATTAAATAGGAAACATGTTATTGATGCTTTTGGAACATAAATGCGAAAATTAAGAATCTGAGAGGAAAAAACCTTCAAGCTACGTGTTTGCTGAGATACGTGTATTAATCTAAAATTCATCCTTTTGTTTAGCAGAGAGAAACACCCAGGTTAGTATGATGGCCATACGCTTAGTTGCAAATTAGCATTTTGAATGGTTAGCAATTAATGAAAATTTCCCTTTTAAAAACATGTAAAAAAGACAAATACAAAACCAGGTCATGAAATTGGTTTTAATCACTTTACTGCTTGCCTTTTTAAACTATCATTAAACTTGGCAATTTTAAATAATTTTTAGTTAAACCAACCTCTCCTTGCAGCTTCAGTCTCTTGATTTAAAGGTGTCAAACCTATCATACCTCATGGGCCAGATCTAGACTATGGGTCGGTCACCTTGTGGGCTGGATGTGGATGCAGTGAGGAGAGTTACTGCAGCTGTTGCCAGTGGGCATCCCAGTGGGGCTCTATCCCCGATTTTTGTCAGTGAGCCCTGCCCGTGCTCATCTTGGCCCCTCTACAAGCCCCACAGGCCAGGCAACCTGGCTGTGCAAGCTGCATGCATTCTGGATGTTTGACACCCTTGCTATGGAACCTTACCAGCTACTCTACCAAAATTGTCCATCTGCACTACCTCTTGCAGTGATCATTTAAATAGTTTTGTCAGAACATTAGTCCTGCACTTTCTGAGTGGCATACTTGACTCTAGCCAAATGGTTCAGTTTTAAGGTCAGTTGAAGCCTTCCAGTTCAAATCTTACAGTTTATAAATATAAAAAACATTTTATAACTTCACCCACATTCGTGATTTAATGGGTGGGGCTTTGCTGCATCTCAGCATTTCTGTTGGCATCTGTTCCCAGGAAAAGGAAGAAAGGAGGCCTCTTGTTAGAGCCAGGTGACTCTGAGGAGGCAAAGGCTCAACAAGGTGAGAAGGAAGAGGTGGATAGTCTAAGGCAGGTGGAAGGAGACAGATCAGAAGAAGAAGAGAAGAAGAAAGAGGATGCTCTTTGGGCCAGTTTCCTCAGTGATGTGGGACAGAAACCTAAAACCCTGGCTGCTGCTCAGGTGACCAGTCCACAGACTTGCAAGGTAATGAAGACACCTGGTCTGGGCAGCTCTTTATTGATGGAGTGTGGCAAAGAATCCAGAGAGTAAAAATACAAATACAAGAACAACTAGTTCAGCTACTATTGATTGGTGGCTCAAACAGTAAAACAATGGATTCCTTCTACCTTTTATAGGCCAGATATGGGAAAGAGCCCTGGTGCCAGCCACAGTGTAAAGCCAGACCCTTTCCTTCTATCTGGAAATTTCTGACACTTGTGTGTAAAGGTAACCATTGTCCATCATTGTTTTCTAAGCTGTGCAGCAGGAATTAGAAGCAATGTCTTGTGATGCCTTATTAGGCCCCTTTTTAATTGGCATTTGTACTGTATAAGAAGCAGCTTTATTTGACACCTCTAAGTTATGCAATTAGACACACTTACCCTTAAAGGGTATACAAGGTACAAGACCTGTTTCTTGAGCTCTGGTGACAGTATGCCTCCTCTCCTCTCCTCGCTGGCTTTGGCATAACTGATGCTTTTATCTTGTTGTACTGGCAAAGGTGGCAAGGTCCTGGCCAATTATGGTGGCAGTATGGGAAGATCTTTTCCAACATGGAAAGGAGGGATATGGTGGAATTGCAAGCTACAGTGGCTAGTTTGCTTCTGGATAAATGCTATAGACAGTGACTTTCTCTCCACTTGGTGGAAGATGCAACTTACCTGAGTCCCTCTTGTACTATATTTGTTCCACTTTGTCACAAGCATTTTAGAAAAAGGAATATTGTGTGTTTGTCCTTTGTAACCTGTTTACCTCATGCTTTACTTCCAGGTGTCCTAAAGAGACCCTATGTTTAGATTGTCACATAATGATGGAATTTAATTTCTCTCCTTTCTCTGCTGACTCTTCACTGTATTGTTTTTTTAATGTATTCTACTCTAGCTGCAGATCTGTTTGGTAGTCTTAGACCCAACCAACTTTATCTGCATACGTGAAGGAATATATTTAGGTCATTGGTCTCATGTCTTTTGTACTTGGTACAGTCAGATGTGAATGTGCTGTAATAACTGTGGAGTATTATACTTCAGCTTTTACTCCATAATAAACTTTCTGAGTGGTAGGAAGCAAACAGAAGGCCTGCTTTTCCCAAACTGCCTGCACAAAATGCATGCTATTATAACATCTGACCACTAGATGGGAGAGAGCTGGTTTGGTTTAAATTAGTGGTTCTCAGCATTTTTAAACATGAGGCATCCCGTAGAAAATGCTAGCTCTTACCTTTCATTTATTTTTTTGACCATGGAAAAATAATAGAGTGAGTCTTGTATTCAAAGGACTCAGAAAGATCACTGCAGGTCAGAATGTTTTTGACGCTATGGATTTCACAATTTGAAAGCTCTGGGCTTATCTTTGTGAATTGTGTAGACGTTTGCACAAATAACAGTGCTAGTATGGAGCAGCACCCCATGGCATCTTTTAAAGCAGGAGTGGTCAACCTGAGGTACAACTGCTGCAAGTGACACAGGCAGCCTTTGGTGCACACAGCAGGTTGGGGAAGGGACAGGCAGCACATTGGCAGCTCAGAAAACAAAGCAGCAAATCAGGTAGGAAGCACAGGGCAGGAAGCAGAGCAGCAGATCAGGCAGGGAAAGGGGATTGTAGTTGCACTTGAGGAGGGTACGGGGCTTATTTGTGGCATGGTTGTCAACAAGGTTGGCCTTCATTGCTTTAAAAGATCATATAGCAAATGTGTCATGAAACCATGGTTGAGTATCACTGAATTAAACAAATAGATACCTGGGTTAAAATTAAAATAGATTAGGAGAGCAGATACACCACCAGTACCTTTTCTTGTGTAGTTACTTGCTTTGAGAAGTAGCTTTCCCCAGAGTGGAGTGACTTCTATTCACTAAGTCTAAGTCTGGGGCATGTTATACCCCATTCATTTTTACTATGGAATAAATCGATTTACATCTAGAATTTTTTTAAGCAGTTAAGGAAATACAGACATGTTGCTATAAAAAATATACCTGACTTCAAATTTCAGATTTTGCATGGAGTTCATCTTTAATGAGCCGTAGTGTCCTTGAAAAGCATTAGTTTTGGATTTTGCAGATATGTCTGTTTGAAAGTGTGTGGAACACGTAGGATAAATTGCAAGAAAGTTCAAGTTTTTGCTTTGAAACATATATGCGTAATTAATTTTGCAGTTTTCATTCATGCTTACCACAATCCATCAAGCGCAACAGCAACTTGACCAAAAACTGACTTTGTGTGCCTATTCACTAGTAAGTTGGAGACACTTTTCTTAAAAGACAAGCAGTAGTATGAAAACTAAGAAAATCAAATGTTAAAACTAGGATTAATATAAGACTGGGACTTTTCTGATGAGTATTTGACTTCTTAATGGTTCTATTAAAAATTAGCTTAACCAGTAAAATAAAATGCAACATGGTTAAAAACTAATAACATTATATTCCTGCTTAATCTGTACAGTTGGATTTATAGGGCAATTGAGCCTAATTTGGGGGTAGAAGACTTGTAATTTCCAGACTCCTGCTTGCTTAAATTCTGAACCTGAGCACAGTGTTAGTGCTAGTTTTTTACACTCAGCCTTTCAATAAAAGCACTTGAATTCCACTTGTTTCATATGAGCAGACAGGTCCAACATTCTGATCCTTGTCTTGCAAAGAGGGGTTGGAAGGTATATGGGGAGTTTGAATCCAACAGTTGAGGCATGATGTTTTGTTGTTGTGTGTGACTTGTTTTGGATCATGACAAGTCAGGATCTGGGCCATAAATTTCAGTTGTACCTGATGTTTGTAACTGTCCATTGGCCACTTTAGATAATTAATTGGTCTCGCGTCCTGATTAACCATCTTTGATTTCTCTGTTTCTCAGACTGTAAAGAAGAATTTGAACAAGTCCCTAAAAGAAGTAGAAGAGCCAGAGGAGCAGAAAGATGTTGAAAAAGTGACAATCACCAAAGTGTTTGATTTTGCAGGTGAAGAGGTTAGGTGAGTGCTTGTCCTGAGTTCCAAGTAGTCATACCTGGAGTTAATTAGAACCCTTAACATTTTGTGCTGAAAAGCCGGATGTTTAGCATAGAGCAAAGCCAAGCCAGATGTGTATGTTTCAACATATTACAATTCTGGTATTCAACATAATCAACTCTTTGACTACAAATTCTGCTGCAGTTCTGTTGTAATTCATATGGGATATGGGACCTTGTGAGTCCTTCAGAGGGGAAACAATGGGTTAGTAGCATCATATTTCAGCTCAAAGCTGTTTTAAAACTGATATGAGACCTTGGGCTGGGCTATTTGCAAGTCAATGTTCAATTGACTGTGTGATCTGAGGCACCAGTACTCATGTCTTTAAATGCCTTTAGTTAGCAAGGAGTGGCCTATTGCTTGGACTCCTTCACATCCTAGAAACAAACAGTATTTTGAGGGGTGGGGGAATACCTTTTTATTGGACAAATTGAATAATTTGCAGATGTTAGATAATTCTTCAGGCACAAAGTGCCCTTTTTCAGGTCTGGGAAAGAAGCAGATATATAATCTTCTTGTCACTTAGTCTTGGAATACATACTAGACACAAACTGATTGAGAGGCATGAATATTTTTTAATGAAATGTGACGAATTAGAATTTATCTTTTGAAAGAGGAAAGTTGGTATTAAACAGGTTTATAAATAAGTCAGAGCTGCAAGATCCTTTTAAGTGTGCCCCACTGATGGGCTGGGCCTAAGCTGCTGGTGGAGGCAAGGTGGGCTGTACTTTGGAAGCTTCCCAAGAAAGTGCTTGAGAGTCCTGGGCAAGCTTGCTTGGTAGGAGTCAGGCAAGGAGAACACAGTGCTGCAGGCACGGAAAGGCAGGCTGCTATGGGGGTGTGCTGGTTTTTGAAATGGGGAAAGGTGGATGCCCCATCCTGGGCTTTTGCCAGTGTCTCCTTGGGAATCCACGCAGGTTTTTTTGACTGTACCCAGCCCTGAATCCTGGAGTGACATGGGGGACAAAGCGGGAAAAGGTATTTTAGGTAGGGGGAAATACTGCTATTACAGTCATGGGGATGTGAGAATGGGGTGATGGGCACGTAATCTTCAGGCTCTGCCTCTACTCTGCAACCTCTGTGACTTCTTTTATCTGTGGCATTGTTGCCCTGTGGGGTCAGGCCAACTCTCAGGATCTCAATATTGTGGTGTTAGACGGGAGGGTGAGACACAATTGCGCATGCGCGCACACACTTCTCTCTCTCAACTCAGGCACTTGTACATCCAAACCAGCCTCGGCACATGCATACCTATCACCAATTCAAGAGCACACACTATACACTCCAAAAGTTGGACAAAAATCAATTGTCCATACCCACACAGTCAGTACACATATAGGATTACTAATTTGTATATGTTGCATACAATGATATAGAGATATCTCGGTCTCATTTTGTGTGTGCGCACACACACTTATCTGTGAGTGTGTGTGAACTGGTGAGTAAGTTCCTAACTTGGTTGGTATGGTATGTATGTGTGTGCTTGGGGTACCTGGGATACTTGAGGGAAAGTTAAGGTGAGAGAGTTAGTGTTGGGAGTGAAAGTTGTCGGAACCAGGATTAGAACTGGTGGACTAGAGAAAAGCTGGGCTGAGGAACTGAGGGTTGGAGTTACTTAAGGTCAAGTGGCCCCAGGATTACTTGAGGTCACTGGTACAAGGGGAAGAAGGAGACAGCCAGGAAAGAAACTGAGGCAGAAACCTAGAAGCTCAGGGAAAAGGCAGTGAGGACAAGGCAATAACAGTGGCAGAGATCTGGCAGAAAGGCAGTGTGGATAAGCCAGTGGCAAAGAAATGTGGTTTGCAGGTAGAGAAGAGTTCAGGACATGTGTTGGAGGTGGCAGTGAGCCAGAAGCAGGAGATGGAAAAATGAGGCAGAAATTAAAGGGGTGAGGACCAGAGATTTGAGCAGGGCCGGAACCGTAGTAAATCAAAACACAACTCAGGGGTCCAAATAACAGGGGCTTGTTTTTTTTAACAGACAACACACTACACAGCCCCATGGAGTTATTGGTATGCGTGCACAATGGCAGCAGGAGAAGGACTTAGTGGAAGGGTTGGAGCACTCTGCTTCTCTTCCCTACCTGGACAAGTCCTCGGTTGAAGAAGGGGTGGAGGGTGATAGCTACCTATCCATGCTGGAAAAGGGTCATTGTCCAAAGGGGGATTTCTGGCAGGGCCTCTGGGTGGATAGGTGGTGTGGCATGGTGCTGGTCCAAATGGAGAAGGCACCCCCAGGAGTCAGTCTTCAACTATCCCTTTTTATGGGGCAGACTACCTATGATCTCCTGTGGGGAGGGCCTGTACAGGCAATATTCCAGAGGGCTCCAGGTGTTCTTATTGAGCATGTACAGCCTTGGCACAATGGTGAGTTGCCTCATCTTTTGTTTCTTGAATGCTGAGGGTGGTTCCAATGGCTGGGTTGTTGGTCCACGTATTGGTTTTGATGGTTTGGTCATTCAGAGGGAGCTATTTTTAGACGTACTACCATTGTGTCTCAAGCACCCTCATTCATCCCCAGTCATCCAGGAACCAAGTTACATAGGAGGAGTAGGTGAGAGTCATGGTTTACACAACAGGACATGGGGAAAAGATGGAGACTTGACAAACAAAATGGAAATTTGATATGATTTATGCTAACTTACATATGTAGGCTTAAATTATACAGTATCAGTAAAACAGTAATATAGAACAGTAAAAATCAATATAAACATCATACTTGTACAATATAAAGGAGGAGGAAAAAAAACAAAACAAATACAACTTGCTACCAAAATAAAATGCTGAAGCTTATCCTATGTCTTAGCTCACTTATAGTTATATACAGGAAATAGAGAGGGGGAGAAAGTCAGAAATGGTTGGGGAAGGGAATGCATTTTAAAAGGAGAAAAAAAAAAAGAAACTGGGGGTTTTGCTACCGTATTAGCAATTGTGCTGGTCAGAGATACCTAGTCTACTTCCGCCTCACAACTCCCCTGCCCCCTTCTCCCTTGATCAAGGAGGATTGTTGATCCCTGATGGAATGCCCAGTTCCTTGGGAAAGCTGTAGCAGCTTTTACTGGCCCCGGAGTGGTGGGGAGGGGTCTGTGCCCCTTCTACTGCTTTGGAGGTGAGTCAGTGGGAGGAACTAAGACTAAAGTAGCAGAAATAGACTTACCTTCTCTGAAATGGGGCTATACAAGATGGGCATTTTAGGGAAGGAAATACTGAGACATGGGGACTCAGTTGGCTTGATGAGAGAGCCAAGGCTCTAAGACGGGTGGGCAAAATGAGGCCTGTGGGCCAGATGTAGCCCTCCAGGCTGTTCTGGCTTGTGGGGCCCCTAAAAATTTAGAAAATTAATATATATTCTGCTCCTGGCTGCCTGTCATGCAGCCCTCGATGGCTTGCCAAAACTCAGTAAGTGGCCCTTCATCTGAAATAATTGCCCACCCCTGCTCTAACAAGACTCCATGGTGCTTGCCTCACCATGTGGGAGACATCTCAAGTGGACTGCATGGGTGCAAGTAGTTGAAAGTCTATATGAATTTCCTGAGGTGATCTGACAGTACAGCATAGGGGTAGAGTAGGGAATCCCTTCTAGATAGACAAACAGAGCCCTTTGCTCTTGGTTGTAGTGTTTGGTTGCATCCCAAGACATGGCCAGGGAATCCAGCTTATGGGCTAAGATGGGGTGGACAAAATATGGCACGTGGGGCCTCTAAAAAAAAATTTTAGAAAATTAATTTTTATCTGCCTCTCACTGCCTGTCAAAGATGACAGGCAGGCAACAGCAGCAGGAGTCTGTGGCAGAGCAGAAAGATGAGCCCAGCTCCACCCAGCCCCCACCTCCATCCCTTGGCCCCCTTTCCCCTCACCCTCAGCCCCAAACCAGAAGCCTCTGCAGCTTCTGGCCTCGTGACCCTGGAGTGGCTCCCCACCCCCATCCGAGTAGAAAGTAAGGCAAAATTGGATGGAGGCTGGGAAACCGCTGGAACAGCCCAGTGGCTGGGAGCCCTGTGGTGCTTCCTGGGCCAGGCTGGAAGTGGGGGGTGGAGGTGGAGTGAAGTTGCTGCAGCTAGGTGGGGGGGGCCCGTAGGCTATGGAGGGAGCATGTGCCACTCAGCTGCTGCTTCTCACCGATGACAACCCAGATGGGCCCTTGTTGTCCTGACTGGCATGCGCAAAACAGTGGCTGGGCTGGCTTTGCTGCATGCCGTTCAGGACGGGACAGGCCCAGTCAGGTTGGCACTGGCGAGAAGCAGCAGCTAAGCCACGTGCTGCTCAGGACCAGCTTGGCGGTGGCTTCCCCTCCCCAGTGCCAGCCTGGCCAGGCCTGAGAGGCATGCGGAGAAGCTGCGGTTTCTACTTTACCTCTGCTGGCCTGTTCTAAGTGGCACGCGGCTCAGCTGCCACTTCTCTCCAGTGCCAACTCAGCCGGGCCTGTCGCATTCTGAGCAGCACGCAGAGAAGCAGAGGCTTTGCTGCATGCTGCTCGGGATGGGATGAGCGGGCCCAGCTGGGTCAGCACCGGTGGGGAGAAGCAGCCGCTGAGCCACGTGCCACTTGGGATGGGTTGGCACCAGAGAAGCAAAGCTATGGCTGAGCCTGTGCCAAGCAGCATGCTAGGAAGCGGAACGTGGCTCAGCTGCTGCTCCTCACTGGTGCTTACCCGATCAGGCCTGTCCCAAGCGGCACGCGGCAAAGCTGGCCCAGTTGCTCCTTCCCTGCGTGCTGCTTGGAATGCAACAGGCTTGGCCGAGTCAGTACCAGTGAGGAGAGGCAGCGACTGAGCTGTGTACTGCTTGGGACTGGGTGGGCTAGACCAGCGGAGGTAAGTGTGCAGCTTTGCACAACTGTTCCTAGAGCCCTGTGGGCTCCTGCTGTGGCCAGGGGGACTCCGCCTCACTTGTACTGTGCCCAGTGTGCACAGAGGATGTGCTCACTGGCGATGTGGTGGGGTATAGAGGCTGGAGCCCAAACCACAGCAGCCACCTGCTTCTCCCTGCCTGCTCCCCTTTCCCCGCACTGCCCTTGTACTTGATTCTAAGACAAGGGGCTCCTCACCCCCATGTTAAATGGAAAGGGAAACCTCATCTTAGAACTGAGTAAATACTGTACCTTCCTTAGTGAGGCTGTTGGCTTTGGACCATTTCTATATGATACCTGCCCAAATACCAGTCCTCAAAGAATCAACTCTTCTCTTTGTATGGGACTTCCTCAGTTAAGAACTGTTGCCTTCCCCCCCATCCTGTAACGTTCAGTTGCTTTGCAAAAAGATATAGCAGAGCATCTAGTAGGACAATTAAAAGGCCTTTTCCTTCATATTTTAAGCATTTAGGCTGTTGACAGATGTGAAACCCCTCCCCCCCCCAAAAAAAACAAAACAAAACAAAACTATGCTTTACAGAAAGAGGCAGCGCATTAGTTCAACCTGGCTCCACAGCATCTGTATAGATGACATACTTTATCGGCGATTTTGGTGCTTTTATCTAAAAGCTGATTGAATCTGCTTTTAGATGAAAGCTCCAAAAAAGTGCTGCTGATGTACCTGATCTATACAAATGTTGGGGGAGCCAGATCAAACTAATGCAGTGACTCTTTTGGACATGTACTGGGCTCAGTGCAGGGGCAAATAGGGATTAAAGTACTCTTTTGGTTTGGTTGGGTGGTTGATTTTTGGTGTTTTTACAGCTATAAGCATCCTTAAATATCACAGAGGTTGGCATATTAGAAATGTATTAAATTGGTACTGAGGAGCTTTGGAGCAGCTCTCATGTTGGTGAAGCTTGTGTGACCCCTGGCTACATTATGGATTGGTTAAAATAATTGTCGGGATGCAAAAACCACTATGTGCGCAAAGGAAAAATCTCTGCCCCTTAAGATGGATTAGTTGTTGCAAATTGAATATAAAATACGTGGTTTTTAGTTCCCCAGGAGGGGGCAGGCAGGCTACAGCAGTACAGCAGCAATCTCATCTAACCAAGGAGAGGGAAAGAGATTAGCTACTGGGGATGTCATTGTATGAGGAAAGAATGAAAGGACAGTAAACCAGTGAAGTTACTTGTCCATTTTTCTCAATATGATTGGAATTTTGGACTAATAGAAACCTTGTATGTATTGTAAAGTTCCTGTCTTTACAGATGGTAATGAGTCAGCTTTACAAGATCTCTGTGCTTTTTTTTTAAAGATATATAACATAGAATCATAGAAAATTAGGGTTGGAAGGGACCTCAGGAGGTCATCTAATCCTACCCTCTGCCCAAAGCAGGACCATCCCCAACTAAATCATCCCAGCCAAGACTTTGTCTAGCCAGGTATTAAAAACCTCCAAGGATGAAAATTCCACCACCTCTCTAGGTAAACTGTTCCAGTGTTTTACTACCCTACTGGTAGGAGTTTTTATTAAAATCAAACCTAATCTAATTTCCCTTGCAGCTTGGGATCATTGCTTCTTGCTGTATCATGTCATTGCTGAGAACAGTCTCTCTCCATTGTCTTTTGAACCCCCCTTTAGGTAGCTAAAAGCTGCTATTAAATCCCCTCAGTCTTCTCTTCTCTAGACAAAATAAGCCCAGTTCTCTCAGTCTTTCTTCATAAGTCATGACTTGTATCTTTCAGCCCCCCTCACCAGTTTTTGCCCCACTCCACTGGACTCTCCAATTTGACCATATCCTTTCTGTAGTGGGGGGCCCAAAACTGAGCACAGTACTCCAGGTGTGGCTTCATCAGTGCTAATGCAGGGGAAGGATCACTTCCCTCAATCTGCTGGCAATACTACTACCAATGCAGCCCAGTATGCCATTAGCCTTCTTGCCAGCAACAGCACACTGTTGGCTCATATTTATCTTATTATCCACTGTAATCCCCTGGTCCTTTTCTGCAGAGCTGCTGCGCAGCCAGTCAGCCTCCAGTCTATCAGTGCATGTTATTGTTCTGTCCCAAGTGCAGGACTTGGCATTTCCTTGTTGAACCACATTACATTCTTTTTTGGCCCTATCCTCCAGTTTGTCTAGGTCACTCTCTGAATCCGTGGTCAAAGAAGCCAAAGCCTTACTGGCAACACCATCTGTGTAGCCATGCAGTCATCTGCAAAATATGCCTGCCCCTGTCCAGCCCTTCTTGACCAGAATGATCAAGGAGAATATCACCTTTACTCTTGCATCCCAAGTCCTTTAGTTACTTGATCTGGTCAGGGTCTCCCCTGGCAGTATGATTGTTGCCCACATGGGTGAGCAGCAGCCTGGGGGGTAGTAGTCAGAGGGTTAGATGAGTCTCAGTAATCCTAATGTAACATCACAGATCCAGACTTTGGGCAAGCAGCAGACCTCCTGAGACAACCTGTCAGGTTGGCAGATGGATGCCCCTGTTCCCCTGCAGAAGGGAATCTCCAACCACCACCGCCTGTCACTTCTTGATGGGAGCAGTCTCGATCTTTTCCTTCCTTGGGGAGTCCTGGCTTGTTCTCCGCCCCCAGTAGAATGTGTACTTCCCCCTCTGCTAGGGCTCTATATCTGTTCTCCAGGCAGGCTGCTGCAGGTGCAGATGCCTTAGTTTGCTGCCAGAGGTCACAAGCTTCCAGCTTCCACCTTCCTGTGAGTCCATGTCCTCTCCCTTCCGTAGTGCTGCCTTTGACAGTCCTTCTTCTACAGTCTTATGAAGAGATGCTGCAAGCCATGGGACACTTCAGCCTAGAGAAGGGCAGGCTCAGGGGTGACTTGGTGGCAGCTTAATAAGTACATAAGAGGTATGCATCAGAATCTGGAGGAACACCTGTTCATCAGAGCACTCCAGGGGATGACAAGGTCCAATGGTCACAAACTCCTGCAAGACTGTTTTAGGCTGGACATAAGGAAAAACGTTATTGTCCGAGCCCCCCAAGGCCTGGAACAAACTCCCCCACAAAGGTGGTGCAAGCACCTACTCTGGATACTTTCAAGAAACATTTGGATGTTTATCTTGCTGGGATCCTTTGACTCCAGCTGACTTCCTGCCCCGTGGGCAGGGGGCTGGACCTGATGATCTTACAAGGTCCCTTCCAGCCCTAATGTCCTATGAAGCATTGAATTGATAAAGTCCTCATGCTGGAGGATACTTTGGAGCCTTGCCACTTCCTCCTGTAGCTCTTGCCTGCTGCCTGAGGCATACCACCAGGAGGCACTGGTCACATTGCAGGCATGCTATAATTGGAAGGAACTTGAAAACCATAGTCTCCACAGTGCCAAACCAGGACCTGGATGGAAGCTTTAGTGGTGAGTGGTCCTGCCTGGACAGATACCTCACAGGTGCAAGAAGAACCAGTGGAAATAGTTGTGGCCTTGTGCTGTCCTTCAGTCATTTCATAGTAACTAGGGTCAGAAGGGGCCTAGAGCAGGCCATCTAGTCTGACCCCCTGCCAATGGCAGGAAACAAGTGCTGGGGTCACAGGACCCCAG
>JAGPOW010002791.1:33552924-33581576 GCA_030014935.1 Caiman crocodilus
GAAGTAGTGTTTCCTAATGTCCAACCTAAACCTGCTCTCATTTCCCTTGGTCTCTTAATCTGCTACTTCTCTCTTGCTGGCCTTCTTCCAAGCAGACCTTCCCTAGCAAATTCACCTGTACACTAGTCTGTTTACTGTTCCTTGATGCTGAAATGTTCCTTTTTTTCCTTGCTGCTTCTCACCGAGCTTAAAGGCTCCTCTCTAAAGAGAGGAGCAACAAACCGACCTGCAAATTGTTTGCAAACTTCTTTCCTTGTTTCTTGCCCCTGTTTGCTCACTTGGTGATGCTTGTCTACCTTCTGGAAAGAGAAGAGGAAAGCTTTCTCAAGGTCATATAAACATTTACAACAGAATCACAGATAGAACATGGTGCTCCAGACACTCGGGTCTGTGCTCTGTTTGGTCATACTGCTTGTTTCTAATTTTTCAGAGTGCTAAGGTGTTTATATCACGCTTGAAATCTTGGTATTTGTACGTATATCACACCCACACACACAATGCAGTTGAAATCCTACTGGCCAATCAGATGAGAATAGTTTAATCAATAGTGCTGCAGGGTGCTAATATGAAGCACATGCTTATGCTTTGATATCAGAGTCAAATGCAACATTACAGAATCTCATTCCCACTTTACAGAAGGAATCTTTATTCTCTGATATACAGGATTCTGTTAACTGGTTTCCAGGATACTGCTCAACTAGAGATATGAGAAGCTAGTGTCAGATGCCTCAGAAATCTGAGGGGTGTGAATCTGCAATGTTGTTGCAGATGCACAGACTATGCACTGAGGTCTAGGTTTAATACTTAAATAGTTTAAAGAAGGATTTTGATTATTAGACAAACTTCCCATGTCAGCTTATTTATGAGCACCAAGATTTCATGTGTGGAAGAGAGTGTTTGAACAGTGTTTTTTTTTTTTTGTTTTGTTTTGTTTTTTTAAAGTCATCTATCAAAGCTAGCAGAATTGTAGCCTGAACACTTCTCCTTTCCTGGCTTCATAGAATCACAGAAAGTTAGGGTTGGAAGAGACCTCAGGAGGTCATCTAGTCCAACCCCTGCTCAAAGCAGGACCATCCCCAACTAGATCAAGCCAGCCAAAGCTTTGTCTAGCCAGGTTTTGAGAACTTCCAAAGGTGGAGTTTTTACCACCTCTGGGTAACCTGTTCCAGCATCTCACTACCCTCCTTGTGAGAGAATTCTTCCTAATATCTAACCTAAACTTCCCTTGCTGCAACTTGAGACCCTTGTTCTGTCATCTGCCACCACTGAACAGTCTAGCTCCATCCTTTCGAACCCCACCTTCAGGTAGTTGAAGGCTGCTATTAAGTCCCCTCTGTCTCCTCTTCTGTAGACTAAATACATCTAGTTCCCCCATACTTTCTTCATAAGTCATGACTTATGTCCTTCAGCCCTTTCACCATTTTTGTTGCCTTCTGCTGGACTCTCTCCAATTTGCCCAAAACTGAACATAGTACTCCAGATGTAGCTTCAACAGTGCTGAATAGAGGGGATAATCACTTCCCTTGACCTGCTTGCAACACACCTATCATTGCAGCCAGTATGATATTGCCTTCTTGACAACAAGGGCACACTACTAGCTTATATTCAGCTTATTGTCCACTGTAATCCTCAGGTCCTTTTCTGCAGAGCTGTCGCCCAGCCAGTCAGCCCCCAGCCTGTACTGTTCTGTCCTAAGTGCAGGACTTTGTACTTCTCCTTGCTGAAGCTCATGAGATTTGTTTTGGTCCAGTCCTCCAGTTTGTCTAAGTCACTCTGAATCATAGCCCTACCCTGCAGCATATCTACTACTCCCCCTAGTTTGGTGTTGCCTTCAAATTTGCACTCTGCCATCTTCCATGACATTGATGAAGACATTGAACAAAACTGGCCCCAGGGCCAACCCCTGCGATACTGCACTTGATACTGGCTGCCAATTAGACATCAAGCCTTTGATTACTACTCTGAGCATGCTGCTTCAGCCAGTTTTCTATCTACCTTATAGTCCATTCATCCAGCCCATCTTGGGTGGAGGGAGGAAGGGGGCAGGTCTCATCTGCATTTGTCCTCTAGGTGTGAAATCAGTCTGAGCCATCTGTATGTCTTTGTCTGTATGGGCCACTTATGATGTATCCATCACCATAATAGCTAGATCTTGCACAATGGTCTAAAGCAGCAGTTCCCAATCTGTGGTATGGGTACCACCGGTGGTGTGGAGACAACCTGTCAGTGGTATGCGTTAACAGATTTATTATAATTACTTTATATGACAAATTTGCTGGTGGTACTTAAGGTTATATCATTTTAAATTGGTGGTGTGCAGTCTGTCAGAGTTTGGGAACCGCTGGTCTAAAGAATTCTGCTCATCTTCTCAACCCCCACCCAGCCTGCCAACTTACCTTGGTAAGGAAAGTAAGGCTGTCTAGTACAGCCCTCTGCTTGAGGCAGAATCATCCCTGACTAAACCATCCCAGCCAGGTGTCTATCCAACCTGCTCTTGGAAACTCCAGGGGTAGAAATTATACAACTTTTCTAGGTAGCCTGTTCCAATGCTCAACCACCTTTCTTAGTCGGAAGGTTCCTCCTAATCTCCAACCTAAGCTTTCCCTGCTACAGCTTGAGGCCATTGCTCCTAGTTCTGTCCTGTATGGCCACAGAGAAAAGCCCATCTCCATCCTCTCTGTAACTGCTCTTCAGGTATTTGAATACTGTTATCAAATCTTCCCTCAGTATTCTGTTCTCCAGGCTAACCCTAACTCTTTCAGTCTTTCCTCATAAGTCTTGCTGCCCAAGAACAATACTGAACCTAGGACAGGCCCCTGGGGAACCCCATTTGGTTATCTCCTCAACTAGACACTGAGCTATTAATGGCTACTTGTTTAGCATAGTGATCTCTAACCAAGTTTTTATCCATCTTACGTACAGGCAAGCAGAGAGGAAAATTAGGTAGGCTAATTATGAGATGAATCTGGCAAGAGCCATTAAAGACAATAAAATGGATTCTACAATGATGTCAAAGTAAGAACAGGAACAGAGAAACCATGGATCACTTATAGAATGTGGAAGGCAGTCTAGTTACAGATGATGCAAAGGAGGCTTACATAGTTCAGATTTTCAGATTTCATCTGTATTTCTTGATCTGTATGTATATTTCTTGGTTTGTTAACGAAAATGTCATGAGAGACCCTGTCAGAAGTCTTGGTATGTCAAAGTATATCACATCCACTGCTTTTCCCCCTCATCCGTAGGAATGGATGCACTTGAAATCATATCACCGAAGGAAATTAAATTGGTTAGGCATGACTTGTTGTTGGTGCATCCTTGCTGGTTGTTCTTATCAGTTTGTTCTTCTCTAGGTCCTTTGCAGTAGATTCTTTGTGGACATGCCTCATGATCTCTCCAGGTATTAAAGTTAGGCTGATGGATCTGTCGTTCCCAAGTTCCTCCTCCTTCCCTTTCATAATGATGGGTAATGTATTTGTCCTTTTCCAGGCATCCAGGCCTGGATTCCAGGAGACCTAACCTCCAGGAGTTCCCAAAGAGAGGGGTAGATAATGGCTCCAAAATTACCTTAGCCAATTCGTTCAGTATCCTAGAGTGCATCCCATCCAGCCCTGCTGACTTGAGAGCATCTTGCTTCTCTAAGTAATCCCTAATCTGTTCTGCCATTATTTTTTGGCTGTTTATCTTCTTTCCTATCTTTGCTACCAACTGCACTTGTTGTCTGGTAGCTGTTCTTCTTTGTGAAAACCAAAGGGAAGAGGGCATTAAATATGTAAGCCTCCTTTGCATCATCTATAACTAGATTGCCTTCCACATTCTATAAGTGACCCATGGTTTCTCTGCTCCTGTTCTTACTTTTGACATTGTTGTAGAATCTATTTTATTGTCTTTAATGTCCCTTGCCAGATTCATCTCATAATTAGCCTACCTAATTTTCTCTCTGCTTGCCTGTGCAGTACTCTTGTGCTCTTCTTTAGTAGTATGACCAAGTTTCCTTTTTTTGTACACGTCCTTCTTAAGTTTCAACTCATTGAAGAGATTTCTGTCTAGCCTGGCTGGTCTGTTGCATTTCCCATTCGTCTGTCGCATAGCGATAGCATTCCCTGTGCCCTTAGGAGGCTTCCTTAAACTACATCCGGCTCTTCTGGACTCCTTGTCTGCTCGGAGTTTCTTCCCGGGGGATCCTGCCTACCATGCCCCTCAGTTCTGTTAAAGTTGGCTTATCTAAAGCCCATTGTCCTTACCCTGTTGCTCTTCTTCTTTCCTCATCTTGAGATTTTGAACTCTTATCATTTTGTGGTTGCTTTCATTCAAGTTACCTTCTATCTTCACATTCTCAAATTCTATATTGTTTGTAAGCAGTAAGTCTAGAAGAATTTCCCTCTGGTTGGTGCCTCTGCCATCTCTATCAAAATGTTATCCCCAACACCCTTCAGGAATTTGCTGAACTGCTTGTGCACTGCTGTGTTCTCCCAGGAGATATTCTTCAAATTAAAGTCCCCCGCAAGAACTGAATCCTGTGACTTGAAAGGTTCTGTCAATTGTTTAAAGAATGTCTTGTCCACCACTTCCTCCTGGTTGGTGGCCTGTAGCAGATGCCCATCATGACATCCCCCTCTGCTGCTGTCCCTCTGACTTTCACCCAGAGGCTTTCAACAGGCCTCCGAAGTGTCATACATGTGTACATCACCTTTTACGTAAAAGTCAACACCACCTCCTTTTTTTCTGCTCCTGGCCCTTCTTGAACAAGTTATATCCATCTGTGGCAGTACTTATCTCCCCATGGCTCTGTAATCACAGTTATAAAGAGAAATGTGATGGCTTGGGAGACTTGCTTTTTTCTATGCTTCCCTGTCCAAAACAACTTGCGATGGGTTGTATAGTGTAGAGCTCTTGTCCTTCAGTGGCTTCTTTTCCACAGAGAAGGGCAGCTCAGCATGTGGGTGTTAAGCAGACTGCAAGAGAAACAAAACTATTTAAGAAATGAAAATTGGGGACTGAGGAAGCAGTTTTGGCATAATTCTACAAATTGTAAAGAGTATTTTACTTTATATTGCTTAAAGCAACCTCTGTATCAACAAGTTTCCAAAGCTGGTAACCAAACAGATTAAAGTGTGTTCAAGAGGGCAATGCCATATGTAGCTTGTGGAAGTAGTCTAATGACACCATGATTCTGACATGCTGCTGTTCCTTTAGCTCCTCGATTTAGTATGGAAAAATCTTATCCTGATATTTATAAATTGCAGAGCATGTCTCAAGCTCAAGCCTTTCTGATCTGATTCATGCCTTCTTCCTCCTACTATTTGCATTTCAGAATTTCACATGATGGACCACCTGGAAAGATTTAAGTGCAGTATCTCCTCTACTGCTGTTGATATGAACAGCAGTAGACTGAGGATATTTTTCTGTAACAGGAAGCTAACTGTGCATAAAGGTTTATGTAAAGGGTCTAATTGCCTTTCCCAGGGAGATACCTGGAACATTGTAAGAACATAAGTGCCTTACTGGGTCAGACCAATGGTCCATCTAAGCCAAAGTCATGTGCCAATACATCCTCCTGCAGGCACTGATGGCTGGCTGGGCCAGGGAACAAGAGCAAGAGCTCTCCTTCCTCTGCCATTTCAGCTAGAGCGCACCCCAGCCCTCTGTGCCTACCCTTGTGTGGTAAGTCCTGTGCTCTCTTCCTCTCTACTCCCTGGTATTTGTGGTTTGGGTGATCAAGCCAGCAGTGTGCTTCCCCCAATCTCCTGTGTGAGTCTGCAGTCATCTGTGATTTATTCCTTACCTCCCTCCCCACACCTCATCTCATTTGGGCAAACAGACTCTTCCCCCTCACCCTCTTTTAAAAGTGCCAGTCCCATCCACATTTTTTCACAGCCCTTGCCCCCATCCCTCTGTGTGTCCTGATCATAGAGGACATGTACTGCTCTTTAACGTAAAGCACTATACCTCCCCTTCCTTTTTTTCCCCCCCTACTCTAGCCTATCTACAACATATAGCCCTCGATGTCTACTGCCCAGTCATGGGTAGAATCCCACCAGGTTTCTGTAAACCCAACCAGGTCTGGGTTTTGCTAGCTATCAGGAGGGCAAGTTCCTCCTGCTTATTCCCCATACTTCTAGCATTTGAGACCTCCTATGGGTGTTCATACTGCTGTCTTGTTCCCAAGCTTGCCTGGGCCCTTGTCACTTACCTGGGTTGTTTCTGCTCATCCCTTGGCTTCATGTCGAAGTGTCCTCCGGCACCCCTGCATCCCCAATGAGTTCTTCTAATTTGTCCACATTCCTCTTGAAGTGTGGGGCCCAAACATGAACACGCAAATCCAAGTGAGGCCTCCTCAGTGCTGAATAGAGGGGAAGAATCACTTCCCTTGAGTTGCAGGTGACACTCCTGTTAATACAACTTAATATGCTGTTGGCTTTTTTTAAAAGAGCATACTGTTTTTTTTTTGTATTCCATTTATGGTCTACTGTAACCCCCCAAATTTTTCTTCGCAGTACTATGGCCTAGCCAGTCAGTCCCCCAGTCTGTATTTGTATTATTCCATCCCAAGTGCAGTATTTTACACTTGTCTTTGTTGATGCTTATGTCATTGATTGCAGACCATTTTTTTTCCAGTCAATCCAAGTCTTTCTGGATCTTAGCCTTACCCTCCAGAGTATCTGCAGCTCTGCCCAGCTTGTTGTCATGTATAATTTCCCTAAGCATACAGTCAGTCCTATTGTCCAAATTATTAATGAAGTTGTTAATACTGGATCCAGGACAGAACTCTGGAGAACTGAACTTGAAGCTTCAGCCAGTTGCATATCCACTTTGCATTACTTTGTCAAGTCTGTATTTCCTTAGCTTGTTAGTGAGGATGTTGTGGGAGATGATATCAAAAGCTTCAAAAGGGTCCTCTCACCCTGGCCTAATTCTTTGAAACCGTCTACCTGATGCCCAGAAACAAGTCTTCAGGCACCCTACATCAGAATCAAGGTCTTTTTTCCAAGTCATAATAGGTAGTTCAAAACCCAGCTTTGTGTTTTGTGCCTTCTGGCATGTCCTCATCCTAGACATCTCTGCAGTCTGGGCAGTATCTCAAGGGGACAGGGAGCTCTTCCTTCATGCAGAAGGCTGACCCTGCTGCCCAAAAAGAGAGCCTCTTGGAACCTGAGGAACTAGTGCCTAGTCTCCCTCCTCTGCTAGAACTACAATGTTGTAGTGAAAACCATCTCACATGAGTGAATGAAGTGTGAAATTGCAGAAGTGATGGCAGTTGTATATAAGCTATTGTTACAAACAGCCTCTATGCCAGAAGATGGGCAGGTTGCCAACATAATACCCATTTTCAAAAGGGTCTTCAGAGGTGATTCTGGGGAACTACAGACCAGTGAATTTAACTTCCATCCTTGGCCAGTTGGTGAAATGTATAATAAAATCAGCAGTCACATGGAAAAACATGATCTGCTGGGTAAGTGTCATCAGGATTTCTCTTTACAACAAACATGCTTCACCAGTCTGCTGGAGTTTTCTGAGTGAGCTAATAAGTATCTGGACAAGGGGATCTACTTGACATATTTATATTTGGATTTTCAAAAAGCTTGCAATACAAAGTCCTTCACCAAAGGCTTTAAAAAAAAAAAAAAGAAGAAGAAGAAAGAAACTGAGTTGCCACAGGATTGGAAGAAAGGTTCTTTTGTAGATTGAGAACTGGTTAAGATAGGATGCTAAGGATAAGGCTAAATAGTCAATTTTCAGGATGGAGGGAGGGCAAAGGTGGGGTCCTGCCTGGATCTTTGCTAGACTTGGTTTTGTGCAATGCTTTCAATACCCTAGAATTGTTCAGAAATCTCCAAATTTGCAGATACTGCTAAATTATTCTACATTGTCAAATACCAAGCTGATAGAGAGGAGCTACAGGGAAGTCTCACAAAGCTAAATAAGTGGTCAGAAAATGTCAGATGAACTTTGGCATTGACAAGTACAAGGTATTGCACATGGGGACGGGGGCAATGCCTTAAATTATACATGCACAAAGCTAGGTTCTGAACTACCTATTATAACTTGGAAAAAAGACCTTGATGTTGATGTAGATTGTTCTCTAAAAACATCAACTACATTTGCAGCAGTGACCAAAATTGCTTATAAAATGGTGGGAATCATTACACAGGGAATTGAAAACAAAAGGGAAAATATCATCATGCCATAATACAAATCCATGGTGTGCCCACATCTTGAATACTGTGTGCAGTTCTGATCTCTGCATCTCACAAAAGGTGTAGTAAAAGGAACACAAAAGGGCACCAAAATTATCAGGGGAATGGAGCAGTTGCCACACCAAGAGAGAATAAGAAGACCAGGTGGGCAAGACACAAAAGAAGCCTATAAAATCATGAAGGGTGTGGACAAAGTGAGTAGAGAACTATTATTCACTTATAATGAGGGGGCACCCATTGAAATTGGCACAAGACAGTTTAAAACTAACCAGGTAAAATAGTTTTAAGGCGTACATAGTTAATCTGTATAATGCAATACTGGAGGAGACTGTAGAGGCACATAGTATCGCCAGGTTCAGAAAGGGACGAGACCAAATCATAGATGGTAGATTAATAATAACTATTAAAAAGAGCAGTCAGGATGTATTCTCACCAATGATGGTGGATACCAGGGCAAGTGTGATGGGAATTAAGTCACTTCACTCTTTTTCATTTAACCCCCTCCCTCTATGTAATGTAGTGATATAGATATGATGTATGTGTTTTCTATACATGCACCAGCTCAGCAGCACTACACACTCCTGAGGGATACCCAGCATGGGTTTGTTGCAGGTAGGTCTTGCTTGACCAATCTCATTTCCTTTTATAACCAGATGACCTATCACCTGGACAAGGGGGAAGAGATTGAGGTCATATATCTTGATTTCAAAAAAGCCTTCAGTCTGGTATCTCATGATCACCTCTTGGCAAAACTGGCTAACTGCAGCCTTGGCCTCACCATGATCCACTGGTGGGGAATTGGCTCTGCAGTAGGACCCAGAGGGTGGTGGTTGATGGAAGCCAATCGTCTTGGTGCACTGTGACCAGCGGGGTCCCTCATGACTCTGTCCTAGTGCCTATACTGTTTTAACATCTTCATCAGTGATGCGGACATTGGTGTCAGAAGCAGACTGGCCAAATTTTCCAACAACACCAAACTCTGGCGTAAAGCACCCACACTTGAGGACAGGAGGGTGATCCAGGCAGATCTTGACAGGCTCATGAAATAAGCAGATGAGAACCTGATGGTGTTCAAAACTGAAAAATGCAAGGATCTCCACCTTGGATGGAAAAGCCTGCAGCATGCTTATAGGCTCGGCAGTGGTATGCTGGTTAGCACTATAAATGAAAGGGACTTGGGGGTCATGATTAACCACAAGATGAACATGAGCCTTCACTGTGATGCTGCTGCTGCTGCTAGTAAAGCGAGCAAAATACTGGCTTGCATTCATAGATGCTTCTCAAGCAGATCCCGGTACATCATTCTCCCCTTGTACTCGGCCTTGGTGAGGTTGCAGCTGGAGTACTGCATCCAGTTTTGGGCTCCACAACTCAAAAAGGATGTGGAGAAGCTTGAGAGAGTGCAGAGGAGAGCCATGTGCATAATCAGATGTCAGGAAAACAGACCTTTATGATGAGAGGCTGAGAGCCATGGGATTCTTCAGCTTGGAAAAGTGCATGCTCATGGGTGATCTGGTGGCCACCTATAAGTTTATCAGGGGTGCTCATCAGGATCTGGGGGAATGTCTGTTCACCAGAGCACCCCAAGGGATGACAAGATCAAAGAATCACAAACTCTGCCACAACCGATTCAGACTGGACATAAAGAAAAACTTCTTTACTGTCCAAACCCTCAGGGTTTGGAAAAGCCTGCTGCCGGAAGTGGTTCAAACACACACTTCGAACAACTTCAAGACACATTTGGATGCTTATCTTACTGGGATCTTATGATCCCTGCTGACTTCCTGCCCCTGGGGCAGGGGGCTGAACTCTGATCCTCTGGGGTCCCTTCCAGCCTGAATGTCTATGAAATATGCTCTCCCTCTAAAGCATCCAGTCCTGCCACTGTCAGAGATGCATTTGTTGTTTAGTTTAAAACCTGCTCTGTGACCTTTTTAACTTTTAGTGCTAGCAGTCTGGCTCTGTTTTGGTTCAATAGCAGCCTTCAGCTACCTGAAGGGTGGTTCCTAAGAAGATGGGGCTAATCTGTTCTGTGTGGTGGCAGATGACAGAACAAGGAGCAATGGTATCAAGTTGCAGCAAGGGTAGTTTTAGCTTAGATCAGTGGTTTCCAACTTTTTTTATACTGCAGACTGGCACGGGAGCAGGATGGCGCATGAAGCCAGCTGCCTCTCCCTCCCTGTGGCTGCCCCACTGCCCAGCTTCAACTCCGCACATGACTGCTGGCAGCAGAAACAGCTCAGCTGGGTGGACAGACTGTGGTCCGGGCAGGAGGTTTGTACCACGACCCAGCAGCCACCCCTTTGTGGCGTGGTACCAGGCCGCAGCCCAGTGGTTGGGAACTTTTGGGTTAGATATTAGGAAAAACTTTATCTTGAAGAAGGTAGTTTCATAAATGTTAGGGTCAGGAGGGACCCATTATAGCATCAAGTCCAAACCCCTGCCCTGGGCCGGAAAGAGTGCCTGGGTCAGATAACCCTAGTCAGGTGTCTGTCCAATCTCCTTTTAAACGTATCCAAGGAAGGAGACAGCACCACCTCCCTTGGAAGCTTATTCCATATTTTTGCAACCCTCACTGTAAAGAATTTTATCCTAATATCCAATCTGAATTTGTGCTCTTTCAGTTTGTGGCCATTATTTCTAGTTTCCCTGACAGGTGCTCTGGTAAACCTTGTATCCCCTATTTCTTTCTCCCCCCCGGATGAGTTTGTAGGTGGCCACGAGATCTCCTCTCAGCCCCCTCTTACAGAGGCTGAAGAGGTTTAGGTCTCCCAATCGGTCCACATAGGGTTTTTTCTGTAGGCCTTTAACCAGGCAAGTGGTCCTCCTCTGAACCCTCTTCAGGCCATCCACATCCCTCCTGAAGTATGGTGTGCAAAACTGGATGCAGTACTCCAGCTGAGGCCTGACCAGTGCTGCATAGAGGAGAAGTATCACCTCCCTAGACTTGTTCGTGATGCATCTACTTGTACAAGAAAGGGTGCAGTTAGCTTTACTTATTACCTCATCACACTGGTGACTCATGGTTTTTTTGGAGTGGACTATGACTCCAAGATCCCTTTCCATAGTTGTGCTACTTAGAGTGGTATCTCCCAGACTAGGAGTTTTGATGATTCTTCTTCCTCAAGTGCAACACATGACACTTGTTGTTAAACTGCATCCTGTTCTGTTTGGCCCACTTCCCCAGCCTGTCCAAATCAGCCTGGATTTGCTCCCTGCCATCTAGTTTGTGTACTTCCCCCACCATAGTTTGGTGTCATCAGCAAACTTGGACAGTGAGCTTTCTACTCCCTCGCCCAAGTTACTAATGCAGATATTGAATAGTATCAGTCCCAGGACAGAGACTTGGGGGACTCCGCTGCCCACATTCCTCCAGGTAGAAACCGACCTGTCTACCACCACTCTCTGGCTGTGTCCCATAAGCCAATTTTTTACCTACTAGCTTGTGTAATAATCTACATTGCAACTATTTAGTTTATTTATGAGAATTGGGTGTGACACTCTGTCAAAGGCCATTTTAAAATAAATAACTTCTACCTCTAACCTGGTTTAATTTTACAACTGGGTCACAAAATGCTTGGATGAAGGAATAGTTGGGTAGGATCTGCCTGCTATGAACCCATGCTGATTGCCCCTTAGTATCATTTCAGCTGCTTGTCCCCCACAAATGTGATCCTTAACAATTTTCTCAAAAGTTCTTGCCAAGGATAAAGGTGAGACTAACTGGCCTATTGTTACCCAGTACCTCCTCCTTCCCCTTCTTGAAAATAGGGACCACATTGGCCCTTTTCCAGTCCTCTGGGAGCTGTCCTGAGCACCATGAGTGCTCAAAGAAGTTGTGCCAGTGGCTCAGCTATGACTCCAGCTAATTCTCTAAGTACCCTAGGATGAAGTTCATTAGGACCTGTTGACTTAAATACATTCAACCTCTCCAGGTGCCCCTTTACTAGGTCAGCACGAACAGTTGGTGGGTTGGTATCTATACTGGCCTTACCTAAGGTCCCAATGGGATGTGTATTTGTATTTGTGTCCAGAAACACGGATGCAAAGAAATCATTTAGAAGCTCCACTTTAGCCATCCTATCTGTTATCAGTTGTGCCCTAGTTTATCCTGAAGGGGCCCTAAGTTACCCTGCACCTTCTTTTTGCTTCCTGTGTACTTAAAGAATGACTTTTTGTTAATCGTAACTTCTGCTGCCAGCCTAAACTCCATTTCTGCTTTGGCTCTCCTCACTGTTTCCCTGTAAGCTTAAGCCAAGCAAGTATACTCCTCCTTGGTGGCAGCCCCGTGCTTCTACAGCCTGTAGGTCTCTTTTTTTCCCTCCAGGCTTACCTGCATTTCCCTGCTCCAAGAGTGTTTCTTTGCTTTTTTTGCCCCCTTTTATGCGTACTGGGATTGTCCTTTTCTGTGCCTGCAGGATTAGTCCCTTGAGAAATGCCTACCCTTCCTGGACTCCCATCTCTCCGAGGCTTTTACCAGTCAGTCCTTCCTTAACTAATCTCCTGAGCTTGTTGAAGTTGGTCTTCCTGAAATCTAGCACTTCCGCCTTACTAGTTATCTTCCTCACATTTTTCCAGATAGTGAACCCTATCAATAGGTGGTCACTATCCCCTAGGTTATCTTGCACCTGCAGACTCCCTTCCCCCCATCCCCCCCAAGTCATCCCTGTCCAGGTAGTTAAAGCACTGTAACAGGTTACCCAGAGCAGTAGTGGAATCTCTGTCCTTGGAGGTTTTTAAGACTTGACTCAACAAAGCCTTGGCTGGGTTGATCTAGTTGGGAATGGTCCTTCTTTGAGGGGGTTGTAAGTAGATGACATCCTGGGATCCCTTCTAACCCTAATTTTCTATTATTCTGTGATTCTATTTAAAAGTAATTAAGTTTAATCTGAAAACTTGTGGCCTGACTCCTGGTTCAGGCATAAGCCAAAGAACTGGAGGCTTGAGCTTAAGTCCTAGCTCAAGGCTGTACAAGAAATCTGTGTTACAGTAAATCACTTATGTGATGAGTGGTTTTTTTTTCTGGTGTAGCAGTATTGCTGTGCTCTGCAGTGTGTTTTAAAGAGTACAGGTCAGGGCTTGGAAAAGACTGTGCTCTTTTCCAGAATTAATGTAAGCCACGCTTGTTATATACATGGCACTGAGAATGCTGTGGCACTAGCAGCCTTAGAATTAACTAGCTCCCTACTGCTTCTGATAGTGGCTGCATTAGTTTTATGGTTGTTCTACGAGGCTTGAAAATTAGCAGAAGGAAGGTGTAGAGTAACATAGGGCCCCTGCAGGACAAATAAGAACAGTTAGTAGTTGACACAAGGAAAAAGGCAGAACTCTTCAATGAGTTCTTTGCTTCAGTATTCATTAGTACTGACCAAGACAATTCCCCCATCTTGAGCACAGACAGATGTCCAAAAGGCACCAGACTGCCGAAGGTTAGTGCTGACTTAGTTAAGGAGCACTTGGAAGGGCTGGATGGATACAAGTCAGCTGGCCTGGATGACCTCCATCCACAGGTGCTAAAAGAATTCACCAGTGTCGTAGCTGAGCCACTGGCATGGCTGTTTGAGTACACGTGGTGCTCCGGCCACATCCCTAAGGACTAGAAAAGGGCCAATGTGGTGCCCATTTTTAAGAAGGAGAGAAAGGATGAGCTGGGTAACTTTAGGCCAGTCAGTCTTCCTTCTATCCTTGGGGAAGATACTGGAAAAAACCATCCAAGAGTGCATTTGTGAAGGCCCAGCAGGGAAAATGATGCTGAAAGGAAACCAGCATGAGTTCGTCACAGGTAGATCCTACCTTACAAACCTTATAGCCTTTTATGACCAGATCATACGCTGCCTTGACACAGGAACTGAGGCTGATGTCATCTACCTGGATTTTAAGAAGGCCTTCAACACAGTTTCATGTCCTGTTCTCATAGGGAAGCTAGCAGACTGTGGAGTGGACACTTATACAGTCAGGTGGGTGGCCAACTGCCTCAGGGACTGCACCCAGAGAATGGTGGTGGACGGGTCGTTCTCAGCCTGGAAGGAGGTGGGCAGTGGGGTCCTTCAGAGTTCGGTCCTTGGACTGGTGTTATTTAATATCTTCATCAGCGATTTGGATGAGGACGTTGAGAGCACCCACCAAGTTCACAGATGATACCAAGTTATGGGACAAAGTTAACACACTGAAGGGTAGGAAGCAGATACAGGCTGATCTGGACAGGTTGGATCAATGGGCAGAACGAAATAGGATGCAATTCAGCAAAGATAAATGCAAGGTACTCCACCTAGGAAATCCCCAGCACACCTATAGGTTGGGGGGGTGACCTCCTCAGCAGCTCAGAGATTGAGAAGGATCTTGGAGTCATAGCTGACTCCAAGATGAACATGAGCCGGCAGTGTAATGAGGCCATCAATAAAGGCCCATTGCAGCTTGTGCATTAGCAGATTCATGACCAACAGATCGAGGGGGTGATGCTCCCCCTCTATGCAGCATTGGTCAGGCTGCAGTTGGAGTACTGTGCCCAGTTTTGGGTGCTGCACTTCAAGAGGGACACGGAGAATCTGGAGAGGGTTTAGTGGAGGGCCACTTGAATGATTAGTGGCCTCTGTGAAAGACCCTGTGAGGGGAGGTTGAAGGATCTGGATCTCTTCAGCCTTCGCAAGAGATGGCTGAGGGGAGACCTTGTAGCCTCCTATAAGTTTATCAGGGGAGGACAACAGGGAATTGGAGATGTGCTAATTACCAGTGCACCCCTAGGAGTAACTAGAAATAATGGGTGCAAACTAGTAGAGAGTAGATTCAGGTTAGACATTAGGAAGAAATATTTTACAGTAAGGGTGGCCAGAATCTGGAATGGGCTTCCAAGAGAGGTGGTACTATCACCTAACTTGGAGGTCTTCAAGAGGAGGCTTGATAGTCACCTGGCTGGGGTCATCTGACCTTGATCCTCTTTTCTGCCAGGGACAGGGGGTTAAACACGATGATCCTTTGTGGTTTCTTCCTACTCTACAATCTGTGAATCTATAAACATCAGATCTTGGAGACCATACTGGTAGCGACTTATATAAACTTGGGTGTGTAAATAGCACAAGGTGAGGCTGCAGACCTGTCTTGTGTCTTCTTTCATTTACCAATCTACCAATAAACCTATAAGCCAGGTAATTGTAAGCATGTTGCAATGGAAAGATGCTTTGAATCTGTAGTGGTGGAGGCTGCATAAATGCCAAAGAGATGTATGTAGATATATACTCTTCCAGAGAACAAACCTGCCTAGCTTTGGAGACCAGCCTCCTAGACCCTTTCTCAGCCTGTATTAGTTTCAGCCAGCTAGTCTTCATTTTTCTATGCTGTTTTTCTCTCCATAGCTCCACTGCCACCCCACTTCTCTACTCTCACTCTTGATAAAATAGTGAATATGCAGTAAAGCCATTAAAACACTTTTCTACTTTAGTTTCCCCTAGCTGGGCAGCAGTAGGGGGCCATTAGCACCCTCATTGTGCCTCACGATGAGCAAGGCTGTGCAGGTGTATTTAACAGCAACAGTCATAAGTCCTGAAATACTATCCACAAATGACGATGGTTTCTAGATCCAGCAGTAATCTGAAAAGGCTGGGTAAGTGTTGCATAAAATAGTTTCTTCCTTTTGGCAGCAGTGCCCCAATATTCTGCTTGAAACAAAATGGTTCCATTGCAGCTGCCCTGTCTCGTCTCCAGGTTGTCTTGTTCTCTCTGGCAGATGGCTCCATCAAAGAAGCAGAAACACTTTGGAAAAACTTATTCTGCTTTTTTTCAACTCTTCCTCCAAGTTTTCCACTTCCATTTGAATAGAAAACCTTTCTTTCGTTTTCTCCAAAACTACTGATTTGGGCAGCCTTATCTACTTCTGGTTGGAATGCTTGCACAAAGAGCTCATACAGCTTGTCTTTCCTTTGTTTCTTCAGCTTAGTAGTTTAGGTCTGTGTTGGAGACATTATTCAGACTTGTGTTGGGAATATAGAACCCGTAAACTTGGACATGTGGGATTCCAGGTGAACAACAGCTGGGGCAGCCTTTGGTTGAGGTGGTATCAGTCTCCACTATTTCAGATAAATAAGATGTTTGTTTGAAGTCTGAGCTCATGCTATGGAGCAGTATTGACTCAGTCATCCTTTAGGTTGGGCTTGATGATCTTTTTTTTAGGTGCTTCTTAAAAGACTATTTACTGATCAGTTCAAAGCTCAGCGTTTTGCAGAGCTGTTCACTCAAGTGTCTTGTTTTGAAGCCTTGTTAGAATGCCTGCTATATATTGGACATGCTCCCTGAGCTTGGCTTTAACCAAATAGCTATGCTATAAACAGCGGTAGAAAGCACCTACACTGAAGCATATTTTAACAGCCCTTGCAGCAGTAGGACAGTGGCCCTGTGGTCCCTCTACTTTACTTTACCTGTGGCAGGTTAGGGTGCTATCAGTTATGGTTGTGACAGGGTTGATTATAGTTTTAATAATGGGTTAGGCAAGGATTTGTATAGGATGGTGTATATAGGGATGATGCTGCCTCTGGCAGAGGGTTTGACAAGATGACTTTCTGCGGTCCTTTCCAGCCCTACTTTTCTGTGATTATGTGATATGTCAGCACCCTAATCTCCTGATCTATCTGGTGCCTTTCCTCTATACTGCATGTGATGGGCATGATTGTTTTTTTGACTGCTTTATTGTGATAAGGAGTAGAGGGGCACTGGATCCCTATGGGACTAAGTGGAATTTTTATTTAAGGTAGGCAATGGGTGGAAGAAGTGTTACTTAGTAGCTAATATCTCTCGAAAATTAAATGCAAAGCATTATTTATTTAAATAAATAAATAAATAAATATTTAAAAAGCTATCTGTGATTTTTGGGCAGTACCAAATATATCTCTAAATTTAAATCTTTAAAGTAGATATTTGTACTGGTTTTGGAGTTGTCACTTCTAGCAGAAGAACTGTCAAGCCCCTAATATTGTATACAGTAAGTGAAAGAAACTGACTTCCAGCCAATACTGTTCATAAATGTCTTAACATTTTTGATTTACAGATTAGTTTGGATATTAGTTGATGCAAAGTACTGCTTCAATAAATTTCCAGCCCATCTTAAGGAAACAGAGCCATGATCACTCTGGGGCAGTTATTCTGTTAGAGATGGATCAATTTTTTGTGGAGTCAAGAGACCAAGGTTGAGTTTTCTACTCAGACAGTAGAAGCTGACCTTTTTGACAAGTGTGCCCCAATTAAGCCCCATGCCTTCCTTAAGTGCCTCTCTGATCCCTTTCCCCTAGGCAATATACTATTCCATGTTCTGCTCCCTACCCTGTCTGCTGCAGTGCTGCCCTGTTCCTCATCTGCACACCCCACAGAAGCTGCCTGGGCAGTAGAAGCAAAGGTGGAGAAGTGGAGCCTGAGGACCTGACCCACTGGGCACTTCTCTGAACATGCTGCAAAGACTTTGCCTTTTCTAATAAAATCACACACTAAACATGATGCTTTGACCCTTTAATCCCTTCAAGTTGTGCAGGCAGTATGCCTATTATATTTGAAACAGAAACAAGCCATGTTATTAAGCACAAGGGCTTAAATCTAAAAACTGACTAATAATAATAATGAAGAAGGCAACAAGGTACCAGCAAAGCCAGGAGTGTTACTTCTTTCTTGTGTCACTAGATTGTGCTCTTGAAGCTGCTGTTAACTCTGCATCTGGCTAACCTGTTCAGGAGAGCTGGGCACAGCTACTTCAGAGCTGATTTATTCCCCTTGATGGGAGGAGGCACTGATCTCTACAACAGTGGAGCCAGAGTTCTGATTTAGGATGCTGAGAGCCTTACAAATTTCTCTCTTATTTCTTTCATGCTTTTTTGACAGTTTGTGCAGACAGATTTTTAGCCTACACCTACTTTGGACTTGTTGGATAAGCAGCTCATCCACATCTCCCACTTCTGTTGGCTCTCTAGCCAAGTCCACTCAGCGTCTCCTTCGTTTGGGGCTGCAGCTGCTCTCATTGGGGTTTTGTCCTATACTCCCCATTCTTCCTTTTCTTATTCCTTCCCCTGCCATTATGAGAGAAGCAAGTTAATTTATTTGACCTCTGGGAACTGTTTCAGAGGATGTACCCTCCCTTTGACTTACAGTTCTCTTGTTGGTACTATGCAGTACCTTAAACCCCTGCTGAGCACTGCCTCCCTTTCCAGTGTTGCAGCTTCTCCCCTGTTCTCAGCATAGCAGCTAGGGCTCCTAGAAGGCAGGGTGGCTTCACCCTATGTAAGTCAGTCTAGATGGCTTGGTGAGGAATGAGTCAGTCTCAAATACCCTCAGTCTTGATTTGATGAAACCTGTAACAAAAAACAGAGGAGCAACCTCAGCCCTGGTCTCCTATCAGAAAATCCTGTCAAGAAGTGGAAAATTCTAAGTATAATTTTTAATTAAGCTGTTTATAAAAAATGTTTATGAAGTAATGATGTTCAGGCCTTAGAGTTGATTGGGAGAGCAGTGTTAAACTCCTGTAATTCCATCTACCTACCTGCCTGCCCAGCTCATTGGTCACAGCACATCTCAGCCAGATGTTATGCTAAACTTTCAGGTGAAGTTGAGATGGGATCATAAGATTCTCTTAACCCACTTACCAGACTGGTCATGATTTTATAGTACTTGTCAGGAAATCCAGACTATTATTTCTAAGAAATAGACAATCTTTGTGATTGTTGTAAGGTGTGTTGGTGTTTGCCTTGATCATACAGTTGTGTATTCATAGGACATGGTTCAGGGATGAAGTAATTCAGAGTAGAAGATCAGTTTTTTTTTGTTTCTTTGTCAGTTGGTGATGTGGTAAATGAAGATGCAGATACCTCAGTTCAAGGTATACCAGTCTCCATGCAGATTATTTTGAGTGAAAAGCTTTTGTAGCATTGGTGAATCATGTGGCAGTTGACTGTTAGTAGAATTTTTCTTCCTGTCCTGAAGTGTTACCCCCAAGTACTGCCTGAGGGAAGGATTGCAGGTATCAGGACTCTACAAAGTCTTGCTGCAGAATGAGCTGTTTAAACTGACTCTGCAGGGGGTGTTCAGTCAGGGTAGTGGCAGCACAGTGTATGGCTAGGCCAGAGATCTGAGTCTGGAAATCAAGTAGTTTGCATTATTTGGAATGGCATTCATTGGTCTTCAGTGATTCTCTCCAGGTGGATGCCAAAAAAGGCACGTGCAGCTATACTGCTATGAGCAGACACCTTGACATTAGAATAGCTGTTGGGGAGAGGAAACCTACCTATCCAAGTGTTTATACTGTATTCCTCACTGTGCCACTAAGCACGTAAACAAAGCAATGTTACCAACAGCAAAATTGCAAACCTTTGACAGACTTCTGTTGGAATGGAGGTCCAACACTTATATTTTGCCAGTCTCTGTGCAGGGTAAGCTTTGAGGAGCACCAGGCTGTTTGAGACTGCTTTATCTTGATGTCAGAGGTTTTCTGTCTTATATCAGCTTTTTAATCCCAGACCCTCTGACATGGTGACAGGGTCTGGAAAATCCTGTTCTAGTCACTTTCTTAATGCAAGTTGTTTGCAGATCCTCTTTATTTTCATCCCTGAGCTCTGAGGGTGGTCCCACCACTTTAATTCACCCAAGCCTCAATCTTGTCAATACAGCTGGTCCCACCATTCAGCAGAGGGAAGCCAGACAGGTGTCTCTTTGGAATCAGTCCTAACTCAACTTGTGTGTTGTTTCTGATTTTCATAGACTCATCCTAGAAAATGAGGGCTGGAAGGGACCTTGGGAGGTCTAGTCTAGCCCCCTGCTCAGGACAGGATTATTCCTATCTAAACCATCCTAGACAAGTGTTTATCTAACCTGTTCTTAAAAACTTCTCATACAACTACCAGGCATAATGCCCAAAACAACCTAACTTGCCCCACAGATAGAGCAAGAAGCTGAGGGCACTGGTAGTGTCCTGCCACTGCAAGAGAACAAAGTTATCCAAAAGTCAGCAGAGCCCCCAGGCATGGATAGCTTTTGGTTTGGTGGTGTTGTTTTGGTTTTTTTTTTAAAAAAAGCAACTCAAAAAACCCCCCAGCAACAAGCAACTTTGCATGTGAACTTCTTTTGTTGATCTTGGCTTAATGAAATGTAAGCAGCAGCAGTCACCACTCTGTTTCTGTCCTTGTAATGATGTTGCTTTTAAAGGTCAGATGCTACCTTCACTTTGTACAGTTTACATTGGTTTTGACCAATTTCAAAAGCAACTACTGTTTTTTTGTTGTTGTTTTTGGTTTTTTGGGGTTTTTTTGGAACCCAGTAAGTGAAAATATGATACCTCTAAGAGCTATGGAACTCTTGGGCAAGTTTGAATAACACTCTCATAGCACCAGGAAACAGGAACACACAGAAATTTCCCTGGGGGATCTGATTTTTAACTAATAATGACTGACAGAACTGATCAAAGATGAGGTCATTAAGTGCAGGCTTAAATTGCATACCTATGCATTATGGATGGGATTCATAGAGTAGGCATTTACAATATAATTTCTGGGCCAAAGATACCTGGAGAAATAAAGCCTTTTGTAAGCTGATTACAGTTCATATAGTATTTCTAGAATTTGAAAGACACACAACTCTTATATGGTACATTTTATCAATAGCTTGCAAAACACTTTATAAAGAAGGTCTCTGTTTAGATGGAGACACAGTAGGGCAGGCACAGTCAGTCACCAAGTGGTCAGTGACAGAACCCTGGGATTGAGAAACCTGGGTTTATTTCCAGCTTAGTGGTGTTCTCTGGGTCATACAATCTCCTGGTTTCTTCCTCAATGTCAAGCTTCAAGGTGAAGCTTTTGAAAGTCCTAGAATGACTCAGGCGCACAAGTCCAGCTGAAAATCAACTTTTGCTCCTTAGTCATTTCACTGCTATTGAAAGCTCCCCCATAGGATGCCATACTTTGCCTTAACACCTGTAATTAAAAAGCAGATTGAAAAAGAAAGTTCTCATCTTTGCAAACTTCAGGAGAAGACTATCTAATCATATTCAGAATCAGCAACTTTATTGTTAAAATCTGTGTTGGATATTTTTAGGGCACAATACCTCAGCATCTGTATATTACATACATTAAGTGCAATGAATTGATGCTTGATGCTGTCTTTCTCTGTCCCATGCCCAGTTCTTTTCTGGGCTGGTTTTTGATGCTGGTCTTCAGTTAGTGTGGAAATATTTTTCAAAAAACTGTTTTTGAAATGTATCCTTTCCCTCTTTCCCCTTCCCCCCAAATACATAAAAGAGAAAGATTGTGATTCTTTGACTTTGTTGGTATTTATGTGTAGTTTACTACCACATCAGTAATGTATAAAAAAGGCAGGAAATCTGAGGTCTGTTCCCTTTATGCTGCTGACTCACTGTGTGACTTGTGTGATCAGACTAGATCACATCAGGCTCCATCTAGCCCAGTGCTAGTACTGTCTAGTGTAGGGGTGGGCAAAATGTGGCCTGGGGGCTGGATGTGGCCCACCAGGCCATTCTATCTGGCCTGTAGGGCCCCTAAAACATTTAGAAAATTAATATTTATTTGCCCTGGGCTGTCTGTCATGCGACCCTTGATGCCTTGCCAAAACTCAGTAAAGCAGCCCTTTGCCCAAAATAATTGTCTGCCCCTGGGACTCTAGTGGCCAGAACCAAATGGTTCAAAGGGGTGTGTAAGAACTCTTCAGTAGGCATGGGGAGATTTCATCTTTTCTGCATGACCATTTCCCCATCTATAAAACTGAGACCATGCTGCATACCTTGTGGTGGCTTGTGAAAATTAATGCTGGCAAAGCACCTAGAGTACTTTGCCTGAATGTTGTTGTGAAGTATTAGATGTCAGAACACTAGATATCAAGCATTAGAACTCAGTGGCCAGCTGCTGTCAAAAAGGCAAACCATGTTAGGGATTATTAGGAGACTTGTAAACCAAATAGAAAATATAACTATGCCTCTTTATAAATCCATGGTGCATCCACACCTTGAATACTGTGCCCAGTTCTGGTCCTCACACCTCAGAAAGGATATAGAAGACAATAACTAGAGAAGGAACAGAGAAGAGCAGCAAGGATGATTCATGATATGGAGGGGCTTCCGTATGAGGAGAGACTAAAAAGGCTCGGCCTATTTAATTTAGAAAAGAGATGCTTGAGGGAGACATGATAAGGGCTTTGTCCTGTTCTGTGTGGGCCTGGCTGCCAGTGACCATGGTGCCAGGACTGCACAGCTTCAGTGCCAACAGGAAGCCAGTAGGAGGAGGAGAAGGTGCAGTGAGTAGTGGAGGACTCTTGAGTGTTGCCTGGCCCAGGACTGGCACAGGGCACAGCCCTCCTTCCTTAGGCTTCTGGCAGCAGCCGGCAGCCTGGATAGGATCAGTTGGCAGGCTGGATATGGCCCGTGGGCTGTAGGGTGGATTTGATTTAAATCAAATCGATTTTAAATTGCTGGTTGGGAAACCTTGATTTAAATCTTTGCTTTTTGCAAAAGGTGCATTCTTGTTTGATTATAACCTTAATGCATATTATTCACAACTCGGAGCTAAATGTAGGTTTCATTTTTAGAAGGTATACCCTACAACATTTTAAAGCAATGATTTGTTTTGCTTTTTTTCAGATTAATTTTGCGGCTATATAAAACTGAATTATGACATTTAAATTGTTTTATTCAACTAAAAAACAAGCTTATGTATTTTGGATATTTTCTGCAAAAACAAACATAATTATTTTAACAAAACAAGCGTGTGTATTTTTGAATTTTTAACTATTCTGGGTATGTGAAACTTGCTTTTTTTAACAAAAAATAAATAGATTATTTCAGCAAGGTCAACATGAAAAACTTAAAATACTGAGTTATGCAGCAAAACTCAGTCTTTGCTTTCCTGTTTAGTCATGAACTAGAAAAGAAAGACAAGTTTTCCTGCTTTTTTCAGTTTCCAAGTGATTTTTCAATTTAGAATGAATTACTCCAAAGGAAGAAAATATTCTTTCTACACCTACAAAAGAAGCTACTGCTATTAAAAGCTGGATTATCACTTCAGTAGTCCCTGATGGATTCAGGTGCTTAAGTGACTTTCACTGGTGAGCTTTCTTTAAAACCTCATGAGCAAACATATTTCTTGAATGGTTCTCCCTTAGCCCTGAAATGTATTGCAGTTGGTATTATGGAGGGATGATTGCTAGATGCCCATATTATAGCCAACTCCTCTTCTTCAGCAGTTAAGGATTGATCCTGGTACCAAGTGTTGAGACTATTGGCAAGAAAATTAGGTGGAAATGGTGCTTGATCCATTTATTTATTTTTAATTCATGTAATTTAACTCTGTCATTGTCTATTTGTCTATTCAGGGTCTCTCAGTTCTTTCCAAATTTCAACATCATCGTCAATAAAACACTAATTTTCTCTGAACTTTGTTCAGGGCTACGGAAATGGACTTCGGGGTAGTCAGTATGCATTCTACATTTCTCTTTAGCCCAATGTTGAGAACTTTTGCTATGACACTTCCATCTATTTTGTCACAATTTGGTTTGCAAATTGTTGTCAGATTTGGCCAGTTTTCAAAATATTGTTCAAAACAGTCCACTACTGAGTTCTGTCACATCTTGTTGGGGGAGTTAGTTTAGTTCCTCCTGCTTTCTTCAGAGCAGCTGGTGCAAAGTGGTTGTTATGGAAGTATTTAGTAATTTCAACAACATTAGCCTTTGTTTCTGGAACACTGAAGTCTTTGGCTAAGAGGTGCATCAAATGAATTTTGCAACCATATGTTGTTAGCTTTAGGCTTTCCTCACTTCTAAATTTCTTCTTATTTTGATACATTTGCTACATAATAGATATTTTAATTTATTTTCACAGTTTGTTCTAGCTTTTACTGCTGCTAATTGTAAATGTTCTGCTGTGTATGTATTTCCTGATGTATCAATTGTTTCTATAAGGTAGACCCTTCTTCTGTTGTCACACAAGCACATATTACTGGATCATTGTGGACATTGTACCACCCATCAAGACTCAAGTTAACAGTTTTCCCCTCTAAATATTTTGTACACTGTTTGATTTTTATCATACAGTTTATCTAGCAAAATTATCTCAAATAGTATACAAGTATAAGTTATAATCCCTATTCCATGATATCTTTTGAGCTTTAATATACCTTAATTTAAAACCATCGTTATATAGGTTTAAAAAAAAAATCTTAACAAAAAATTAGCAGATACAATTAGGTTAAGAAAAATCTGATTTAAATAAGAAAGCCCATTAAAAAAATATCATTGGACAACCCTGTGAATAAAGTGGGCTGTGAATCACCCAGAGATGTGTGATCCAGGTTCTACTACACTCTTTTACAAGCCCTTGTTTTGCACTGACTTAAAGGGAAAATGCTGGTATCTGTGTATACCCACATAACTTGCAAAGGCGCCCTTACAACTCGAAAGTGTTTATAAAAACTACTAGCCAATTACCTGTCAAGAATGATTTTGCAGGGGAGGCTTGTGTCCCTTCCCCGCCTGCCTTGCGCCAGGGCTGGGGCCAGGGCTGTTCCCCACCCCCTCCCCCTGCTGCTTTGGGCCGGGACTAGGCTCACTCCCTGCCCTGCTGCTTTGGATCAGGGCCGGGATTGGGACTGGGCATTCAGCCTGCCCCCCACTTCCCCCCCCTGCTTTGGGCTGGGGCCAGGGCTGCTTCCTTTCTCTCCCCACTGCTTCTCCTCTGGCCTCTCAGTCCCCATTGTCATGGTGGTGTTCTGCTGTCTGTCCTTGCCAAGATGGCCTGTCCATCCATAATGCTTTATTTGTGTTCTGATTGGCTAACAGACAGATGTAGGTGGTTTTTATAATAAAAACTAGCCAATTGCCCATCAAGAACGATGGGGGTGGGGGGGAGAAGTGGGTGAGGATGAAGCCCCAGCTCCCCTTCTGCCCCCTGCCCCCCCGGGCCTCTTTCTCCTTTTTTCCTGCTGCTTGGGGTTCTGGCTTCCCCCATCTCTGCTGCAGTGGCAGGGGGAAGAGAGGAGTGCTCCTCTTCCCTGCCTCTGCAGCTGCCGTGTTGGGCTGGGCCAGGCTGCATCGGGCCTGCTGTCTCATCCCCCCCTGCCCCCCCACCGTGGTGGGCTGGCTTTTCCCCTGGCTCACTCCCCCACCACATTGGGCCTGGGCCTCCCCTGGCCCCACCATCATCACTGATACCACAGTTTGCCTTCTCCCGCCCCCCCCCCCCCGCCCATTCAGGGATGGGAGGACGGTGGGAAGGAGGCTTGCTCCTTCCCTCCCTCAGCTGCTGCAGCGGATGCATCAGGCCAGGCCTGCTGTCAGTCCATTCCCCCCACCCGACAACTTTCCCCCAGCTCAGGCCCGCTCCCCTCCCCCTGCCCTGTGTTGGACCTGGGCCCACTCTCCCCTCTGTCCCCCCCCTCCCCCAACATTACTTGCAGGGTGTGGGGGGGAGGCCAGCCCTACTGGCCTCGCTGCCCCCCCCACTCCATTCCCTCTGTTGCTGCCTTCTCCAGAGAGCAGGGTGGGGGACTGGCCTCACTCCCCCCACTCCATCCCCTGTGCCCCCACCATCATGGCGCTGGGTTGCCTTCTGTCAGAACACTTCTTCGCACTCTGATTAGCTGTTTGTCAGCCAATCAGAGCGCAAATAAAGTATGACAGATCGACTTAGGTTTTTATAATATTAGAGCTTCCTAAGAGACCTTATTTGCATTTATTCTAGTTTGCATTAATCTTTTTTGAGCATGGGAGACCATATTGCATTGTGTGGCATTAATACTTTTCTGTCTATACTGCAAATACTTTACTTGATGCATCCTGCATTTGCCTTTGTCTTTTTTTGCCCAGCCACGTGAGTGGTGACTTCAAGTTTCTCTCCTCTTCTGTTGTTTCCAATTTCCATTTTACAGCAGAAATTCTATAATCCAAGTGAATGAAGTTGTGTCCTGCACTGTTAAATTTCATCCCTTTTATATTACTGCAGTCACTGAGGTCATCTACTTTTTCTTCTCATAGGGTATTCTGATTTTCCTCTATATTGTTCAAACTGCAGCAGAGGAAATTTAATTTGGAGATTAGGAATAAGTAGGTGGGTGGTCAAACATTGGAACAGACCACATAGAAAAGTTGCGGAACCTTCTTCCCTGGAAATTTTCAAAGTAGGTTAGAAGGACACTTGGGATGATTTATGGTAGTTAAGGATGATCTTGGCTTGAGTGGGGGGTTGGACCAGATGACTTCATGAGGTCCCTTCCAGCCCTACTTTCCCCTGATCCTATGTAGCCTGAATATCTGAAGGCTTCCTCACTGTAAATTTTTCTTGTATTGTGAAGTATTGTTCTAAGAGAAGTGGAAGAAGTCTTATAACTTAGGACACTTAACACTAGGATGGACAAAGCTCTAGAAAACATGTAGAGAAGAATCTTGCAGTGGCTGTGAGGCCAAGTGCTCTAGGAATTTGTGGTGAAATTTGTCACTGATCCTGGTGACTCATGAATTGACCAGTGTTTGGTAGATGGACCTTAAAAAAGCAAACAAACAAACAAAAAGAAGAAAAGCAAATTCTACCCAGAGGTTGATCTCTTATACATGTTCAGAGATCTTGTAAAATGGGTAAATAATGTAGCCCTCACATTTCATTTGCCTCATCAATTTGATCCATCTTGTTTGGAACAGGGCTGTGTGATTCAATTCGGTGGAGATTCGACCCAATTTGGTGGCCGAATCTCCAAATCCGAATCAAATCAGGAGACCCTTTAATCTCTCTGAATCAAATTGGAACCCTCCAAATTGATTTGGAAAGATTCAGACATAAACACAGTTTTAAATGTTTTTTTCTACATACCTCTATGTAGCAGGGGCTCGTGAATGCTGCGATGCTGGGGCAGATGGAGCGTCCTACAGGAGCATGGGGGGCTCCCCAGTGCACTCAGCAGCAGACCCAGAAGTGGATCAGATGCACTTCCAGGGCTGCTGGGGAGAGAGCAGGGGAGTTCCCCCCGCACCCTTCCAGCTCATGGACTGGTGATTTCTGGGTCTGGGAAGGGGCATGAGGGTCCTCCTGCAGCCAATCCCTGAGCTGGGGGAGTGCGGGACAGCCCTGCATGCTCCCCAGTGGACCCAGAAGTAGACTGGAAGTACTTCTGGTCCACTTCCAGGTTCACTGCGAAGCACACGGGGGGGGGGGGGCAGGCAGGGAGCTCCCCTGTGTTCCTGTGGTATGCTCCATCCGTCCCAACATCACAGCATTCATGAGCCACGTCTGGTAATTTGAGGTATGTAGAAAAAACATTTAAAGCTGTGTCTATGACCGAATCGCTGATTATCCCAGTCAGCATTGAATCTTCAGATTCGGATTCGGTCAGATCAAATCAGGGACAGTGATCTGAATCACCAAATTGAATCACTGTCCCTGCTTCGGGCCAAATCTAAATCCAATACGGCCCATTTTCACACACTCCTAGTTCGGAAGACAATGGAATGATGAAAAGCAAGCCTCAAGATGGCTGGTTTTGAGGTGGGGGTTGTTTGTTTTTTCAAGGCTTACAAGAGGCTACTTGTTTTTGATCATTCATGTATTACTTGCGTCAAAACACCATTCAGTACTACTTGTTTTTATATAGAGTGGTTGATACAAAAGACTCAGTCTGGTTCATTGCAGACTCTTTGAACATAAATATAAGCTAGTTCTGAAGGTTACAGTTCATCAGGCACAGACTGGGGGCAGTATCCAAGTTACAGGAAGAACTAGGATTGATTTCTTAGCTCCCATTTACATTCAGATTTTCCAAATAGCTAAGGCCCAATGTGCCAAGCTCTTTTGAAAATCTACTCCCTGGTGACTCAGTAGGATATATTTATACAGCTTTGTTAGCAAGGAGTCTTATTCATAATGTTCCAGGAATGGTCAGGAAGTCTGTTACGTGGTAAGGGGATGTCACAGGCTGGCCCTTTCAGGAAAGTTGGGCCTACCCTCATCTGTGACTTAATAGCTACTGAGTCTGCTCAGCTGAGAAACCAGGTGAGCATAATAAAGTAAATTTCTTGCAGGTCTTTTCCCAGCTGTGCAAGATGGCTCCTGGAGCAGGGAAACTATAATAGAGCTGCAAGGGTTGGGAGGCTGTGGCAGGACGTGCCTGAATCGGGGTGGGTGGAAGTATATACTTGCAGATGGCTTCCCAAATGGTGGCTGGTGGAATGGCTAGCAAACAGGCTGCTGCAAAGGAACCTGGTTAGGGCTGGGATGACTTATGTGCTGTACTAGCTTTACATGAAAGAGAAAGCTGAAGCCCTGAGAAGAGAGTGAACAAGGTACTCGACCTGGAGAGATGTTAGTAGCAGGGTCCCCCAGGGCTCAGTCCTCGTGCCTGCACTGTCCAACATCTTCGTCGCTGACTTGGACGAGGGGGTGGAAAGCAAGCTGTCCAAGTTTGCTGACGACACCAAACTGTGGGCTGAGGTGGGGACACCAGAAGA
>JAGPOW010002791.1:33581676-33614966 GCA_030014935.1 Caiman crocodilus
GCTAGGACGTGGAACTGGCTTCCTAGGGAAGTGGTTCTTGCTCCTACCTTGGGCATCTTCAAGAGTAGATTGGACAGGTACTTGGCTGGGGTCCTGTGACCCTGGCACTCGTTCCTGCCATTGGTGGGGGGTCAGACTAGATGGCCTGCGCTAGGCCCCTTCTGACCGTAGGCACTATGAAACGTTAAGGCTCCAAGCGTGGTGTCATTGCTCCCTGAGTTGAAACAACATGACAGAAGTCTACACAAAGCTCTTACAGTCTGTGGCTGTAGAGATCCCTTTGTGGAGCTGCTTCAGTCAGGATTTAGGAGGGAAGGAGGTAGCAGGAAGATGGCTGGGGTTTGAGGAAATTCAGGCAACTCTCTGGCAAGTAGGATAAATACATTTAGAAATAAAAGCAGTGCTTGGAAATGAGGAGGGTTTTGTTCTGGAGCCTGTGATTTGTGGGTCAGTTCTCTCATCTTCCCCAGCCCTGGCCCTGCCTGGGCTTCTTTGCTAAGAAGCTTGATTGTCCTGTCCTGTCCTGTCCTTTGAGCTCTTTCTCTAGTGTGCTTCATGGAGCTAGCTCTGAGAGGTTGTATTATTTTTTTGTGGGCAGAGGAATAATATTATACCTGAAGCAATCGTGGGTGTCATGTGTAAGGGAGAAATCAGGCTTAAATAGAGCAGTGATTTTTCAACCTTCTTAGACTCAAGGTACCTTTCCATAACTTTTCTGAATTACAGCACCCCATTTAAAAAATAATAATAATTCCACTGTTTGTTTTGACTGCAGAAAAATAACATTGCAATTCTTACATTGCACAGAATTCGGAAGAAAGACCACAACAAGCCAAAATTGTTTTTGGTACTTTGGATTCCGATTTGAAACCTCTGGGTTTATCTTGTGAGTCATAGGGAAGTAGGGCTGGAAGGGACCTTACAGGATAATCTATTCTAATTTCCTGTGTAATTGTGGTATCCAGCAAACAGCACATCATTTAGTCGAAAGCTGCAGTCTTTACGAATGCCCAGGCAGGGTAGATGGAATCCATACATTGAACGATAATACCAGACAGTGGCTCATAGATTTGGAAGTCGATATCTGATGCCAGGTGAAAGAAGAAGTCCAGCCCTCTGTTTGAGGCAGAATCATCTCTGACTAAACCATCTCTGCCAAATGTCTGTCCAACTTGCTCTGAAAAATGTCCAGGGATAGATGTTCCACAACTTCTCTAGGTAGCTTGGAGGCTTGTGCGAAGTGGCTAATATTTGCTTTGGATTTGGCCAATTCAGGGGGCAATGATTCGATTCAGTGATTCAAATCACTGTCCTGATTTTTGATTTGGCTGAATCTGATTTGGAGATTCGGCAGCAGCAGAATCTCCAAATCTCCGAGTCTGCCAGGCCCGTCCCCCGTCCCTCTCCTCGCCCGGCAATGGCTGCCCCTGCCCACCCCAGTTCCTGGCACTTTGTGGGGGGGGAGCCCCCACTCACTGGGTGCTGCTGGGCAGGGAGTGATCCCCACTACCCTATTCTGCATGAGCCCTCAAACTCGCTGGCCCCACCACAGGTGCCTCACACAGGCCAGCTCCCAGCCTTCAACAAAAACCAAACAAACCTGAAGAAACCCTGAGACTCACGGCTCCTACTGGCGGGAGGTGATCCCTGATGTCCCCCACTACCCTGCACCACGTGGAGGGCTCTGTATGAGCCCCCCAAATCCCTGAGGCTGCACCAGGAGTAGTGAGTTCCCAGGCTTTTCTCCTTTGTTTGGGGTTTTTTTCTTAAAGAGCCGGAGCCCTGTCAGGTGGGGCAGCTATTGGAGCGGGGTCCGGGGGTTTATGGCAGAGCCCCCCATACAGTGTGTGGCAGCGGGGATTGCCTCTCTTCCTGCCCAGCAGCACCCGATGAGCACTGGGGCTTTTTTTTAAGTACTGTAAGCTGGGGCAGGTGGGGGTAGCCATGCGAGGACGTGGGGGGGGGGGGGAGCTGGCAGCTGTCCCCGCTATAGTCCCCTGTCCCCTCTCCTGCCTCTATTACTTACCAGCTTGGAGTGGCTGCAGCTTCTTACTGTAGCCAGCGGGGCCTTTTTGGATCATCAAAGCTCTCCAAATCTTTGCTGAAGATTCGGAGAGCTTCAAATTGATTCAGACCTTGTAATTGGTCCTCTGATTTGATTCAGAGATTCGGCCGTCAAATTGGGCTGAATCTCTTCCAAATCAAATCACCACCTTAAGCTTTTCACAGCTATAGTAGCTTGTCCCCATGCTTGAACACCCTTGTGTGTAAGTGTTTACAAACCTAAAAAATACAAATATAGTGTGGTACCCTGTAGCACCCTTAATGATCTCGAGGCACCTCAGGGTGCTGCAGCACTCCGATTTGAGGAAACACTGGTTAGGAGGGAGGTAAAGGATCTGTATGCCACTCCTATCCTTGGGCTGCTAGGACTGGTTCAGCTCTGTCCCAAGTAAAAGCAACTTCAAGGTCAACTACCATAGCCCCTATAAATTGCTGTGGCAACCAGAAATACCCAAGCAATGCCCTTCGTCTCCTTAGGAATGCAGGAGCTGTGTAGAGGACTGTGCGTAAGTGTCCTGGACATCTTTGCAATGATCAGATGCTCTCCCTGTGCTGATGGAGTCTTTAGGACCTATTACATTGGTCTTTGGTCTCTTTACACTAGTAGAACTAGTGTAAAATGATACCCACCATACTACTCCATTTGGCTCTGTTTCTGCCATTTTGTGAGATGCTGTCTCCTATCACGTGCTGGGTACCCGCATTCCCGTGAATTCAAGATCTGACAGAATAGAGCCCTGTAACTTTCAGAAAGGGCCTCTAACTCTGGGTTCAAGCATGGGAGGTGCACAACGAGTTGATGGAAACAAAAGGGAAAATGTTTTGCTGCTGCTTAGCCAAAAGAAGTGTAAAGTAAATTGCAAAGTCTTTAAAAAAAAACAAAAACAAAAGTGTCTTCACATGCAATGGTTACAGAAAGCTGAAAGGCTATAAAATGAGGGCAGACCCAGCTGGGAATACTGAGAGAAAAAGGAAAGGTAATTAGCCTCCTTTTTCCCATCCACAGTTCCCCAGTGTGCATGAAAAATAGTTCAGGTGGAAAGTTTTATAATGGTTTGTGAGGGCTAAATTGGAGCAGGCTGTGTAAGTGAGGACTGCCTGTTCCAAGATGTTGATGGGCAAGAAATCTGGCTTTTTCCAGATGAGCCAGTCTTATCTTCCATGCACAAAAAGTCAGAGGAGGCAGGAGGGTTTCTGCTGCTGCAGTTGAGGATCTGGGTTTCTAGGTTGGCAGAATGTTGGCACACACCTTGGCCACCCCTATTCTGTTGTCACTTTAACTGGTTTGAAAAATGTGAATTGACCCATGTTGCAAATACAGTTGTGTTGAGATGTATTGGGAACATTGTATGAAGGCTGTTTATAACAGTAACAGAGTGCAGAGCAGTGATCTCCAAACTTCCTTGACATAGCTTTGACCATGCGTGATCTTCTGGCCTTAATATCTTCTTCCTGCTGTCCTAGAGATGATTCTTTGTCCTTCTTCCTCCTGACAGTATGCAGCTTTGCTGGTGCATCTAAGGATATGCCGTGCTGTTTGACCGCTCCATTTTGGAGCTTTGTACAGCTCTGCCAGCTTATGACTGTCCTGACCTACACTAATTGTTTTCAAACTTCCTAAATTCATGGAACCCTCATATTGCTTCTGCTATGTTAGCCCTACCCATATCCATGAAGCCAGGTGATCAGGCCCAGTAATGACAACATGCCACCTTCCAGCCTCTTTCATTTCTGTCCCCAGTCTCTGTAGAGTCCCTGATGACCAGGGATCATGGTTTCCCCAGTTTAAAAATGGCAAAATCTCTGATTTAAAGGGCCGAGCAGGCAGAAGGGAATCACAAAATGTCTGATTAAAATCCCCCAAATCTGCATTTTTTCATGATTTAAAATGAAATACCACTATATATCTAGGTATTAGTTGAACACAATGTTTCATTGAGACGCATTTACAATTTTAAACCAATTTGGAAGCACTGCCCGAGCTGGGCAGCAGCTCCAGCCCTCCCCAACTCCCTCCCTCCCTTTCTCACTATGGGGGCCTCAGTCCCCTCCCTTTCCACCAGACTTGCCTGGAGAGCAGCTCCCTCAGATTGCCTAGTGGCGGTGTGCATGTGTATTCACACACGTGCACATGGTGCCCCTGCCTGACCACCCTTCTCCCATTCCCCCCAGCCCCTTGCAAGCTGGAACTCTGCCTGCCTACAAGGGGAAAGCCACTGTTTCCCACATTTTTCTCCTTTGAAAGAGAAAATCCAGGGTTTACTACATTTTCTGTGGTGAATAGGAAACTCGGATTCCTGCTGATGACTTGCTGCAAAACCCAAGGTTCCATGGAACTGCTTGAAAACCACTGACCTACACTGTGCTACTCTGTTTTCCCTGTAGTTGTGATCTGAACTCAGAATATCTCTAAAGGCCCAGCCTGAGAACACAAAAGACCTTTCCCTTACAGCTGAAGTCTAAATTAGAATCAGCACTTTAGAAAGGAGCTGGTACATTAGTTCCACTCTGTCACTAAATATAATACAGAATATCAGTGTTTAATACAAAGTTAACTATTTGTCAAAGCACCTTTGGCGCTATAAAAAGCAATATTAAAATTTAAACTCTATTGGCCTTTCCTCCTAAACTACTAGTATTTCAAGACAGTTGCAGTCCTGAGCACGTACCTGTGTAAACCTTCCCTTATGGCATTTAAAATGTATTTTAAATTTGCCAAGTTCATGTCTGCTTGCTACATGAAATGCCCATTGATAAACATAGCCTGCATGGGTCTCTCCTATATAGGTGCCTGATAAGACACTCAGTGTAACTTTCCATTCATAGCATCTGTCAGAATAGGCTGTTGCCTATAAAAGCTCTGCCTCTGAATCAGTTAGTTTCTAAGGCAACACCCTGCCCTTTTTTCTGCTCAGTGTAAATGTTTAACTTTAAGGCCTTTGTCAACAGATGCAGCTTACAGCACTTTACCTATGTTGATCTAAAGCTAACAGCAGGCCCATGGTATAGACACAGGGGAATAAGACTGGCTGCTGTCAGTACATTTACACCGGTGTAACTGCCTGTGTGTTGGGGGTAGTATCAATATAGTAGTGTGCAGGAAGAACATTGCACCCCAACTGGTATACCTACACTAGCACAAGATCTGTATGTAGACCAGGCCTAGCTATGTGTGTAACTAGCATTAAACTAAAGCATAAAACACAGGGAGGCCAGACAGGTGTCTGTCTGTCTATATGAGGTTTGTAGCAAGAGTGGGAAGTAATATGTTAAAAAAACCAATCGTTTCTGTCTATCTTCTGCTGAGTAGCTTGAGGCACTCTGGTTTCCTAGATGGAGTAGTACTCTGGGAAAACTGGGTCCTACTCCTAGCTCTTGCCACTTTTCTGTCCTATGATTTGTGGGCAAGTCATTACCTATCTTACTGCCTTTGTTTTTCCTGTGCATAAAACAGGGATGATGGCATTAACTTGCTTCTTCCCTATCTATGTGACACTGGTCAGGCTGCAGTTGGAGTACTGTGTCCAGTTCTGGGTGCTGCACTTCAGGAGGGATGTGGACAACATGGAGAGGGTCCAGAGGAGGTCCACTCACATGATCAGGAATCAGCATGGTAGGCCCTACAAGGAGAGGTTAAGGGACCTGAACCTGTTCAGCCTCCATAAAAGAAGGCTGAGGGGGGGGATCTTGTGGCCTGTTACAAACTAGTCAGGGGGGACCAGCAGGCGTTGTTCTTCCAAAATAATGGTCACAAGCTAGCACAGGGTAGATTCAGACTAGACATCAGGAGGGACTACTTCACTGTCCAGGCGGCTAGGATCTGGAACCAACTTTCAATAGAAGTGGTACTGGCTCCTACCTTGGGGGTTTTTAAGTATGAAATGTTCCACATAATATTTTGTGCAAGTCTCTTCGTATACCAAGATTTCATTTAAAACACTCTGCTATTAGATCTTTAGAGAGAAATGAGGAGAGACAGCAGTTTTGTATTGTGAATTACAGGGTGTGGGAGTGGGTGTGACACTAACTGTACTTAGTTTATTGCTGACAATATATTTGTTTTCTTGTTTATTCCTGGATTAGAATTTGTGAATAGGATCCCAGTAAACAGTCAGGCAAATAGTTACTTATCAAGTATTTAAAGGTGAAAGGTGTTATAATTTTTCTTAGTAATAACTGATTTCTCCCAGCTGGATTAGCAGCTCCCAGCTCTGGTCAGCACAGAGCAGGGAGTGTTTAGGTTTGTACACAGTGAGTCATTGTCTTCTGTAATAGTGTTGACCAGTTGTTTCTTTTTCCTGGCCTGGGATCTGAGGAAGAGTGAAAATGTACATGCTCTGAACTAGTTAAAGCCTTTTTAATAGTCTCTCATTTGTCAGTCATTGGAATGATGCAAAATCACTGCTAGCATTGGCTCAGCACCAACTATACCAAGCTGTATTTATTTCATTTTATGAAACAATCAGTATTTCTTGTGATGGAATCATATTAAAAGATCATTTTTAATTAGTTTTCTGATGCCTTTGTTCCCAGCTGTGCAGTGTTGGTGAAACAGGTTGCATGCTGCAGCTGCATTTTTGCTTTGTGATGGTTAAGGAGCTTAAAAAAATGGCTTATCAACAGATGCTTGGAATTCAAGTGAAACAGAAAATAACTGCATACAAAGCACTTCAGCATAGCATCCTTCCACCAGTACTGTTGAGACAACACGAGAAGTAAGCATTAAGCACTGGTAATCCTGTTATCAGGCTGAAGAGACTTGGCTATAGCGCTGCTGAGCCCTAGGAGGGTTAGGCTGTGAAAGTAATGTTAGCTGTCTTTTTGCTGACCTTTCCAAGGACACATCTTTCCTTTTTTGCTTTCAAGGATTTTTGACTTTCAACTGTCAAGAGTCTTAATACATAGTCATTTGTCTGAAGCTGCTTTTTTATTATTTACTTGGGTATTTTTGATGGGGATCTTTACTTTGTCATTTTCTTAGAGGATTTTTTTCTAATATTTGAGGCAACATTGTATCTGGGTTAGAGCAAGGAAGGGGGAGCCAGGATTCCTGGGTTTGTCTCTAAATACAGCCTGCAGGCTGGACCTGTCCCGCCAGGCAGTTTCATCCAGCCTACGGGTGTCCACCAATTGACTGTACCCCACCCAGCCCGTCCGTGTGCTTCAACCCCACTCTTGTACAAGGGAGGGCCCTGGCCAGCAAGCACAGCTTCTAGGTAGAGCTACTGCTGCAGTTGCTGAGAGACCTGCTTAGCTTCCCCAGCCTCCAGCAGCTCCTCCTCATGTCCATGCAGCAAGTAGGGAAGTGGCAGTGGATTGGGGGAAGCTGTAGCTGGCCAGAAGCATAGGGCTGGCGCTAGCAGGAATGCACAGCCTAGGGTCTGCGCCCAGTGAGGCAGCGGGAATGCGGAGCTTGGGCAGGCAGGGTGTGGGGCTGGAGGATGTGAGGGAGGGTGGAGTGGTATGGGGACTCCCTCCCTCCCCCCAAAGGCTCACAACCTCTGCCAGAGGTAGCAGCAGGCAGTGGGCTCTTGGGGCGCTCATAACCCATGCAGGTGCTGCCGCCCTGTGACACAGCTCCAGCCAGTTCCAGGAACTGTGCCAGGCTGGCTCACACGCCTCTCCATGTGAACCCCTGCTGTAAAGGCTACTTGGCAGAACTTGAAGGCGAGGGACAGCACGCAGTCTTTACCTCCATGCTGTCTCTCGAATTTTTTGCACTTTGACTCTGATGTTTCTCATGGCTGTCCGCACTGTTTTGTTTTGTTTTTTATGTTGTGGGTGAATCTCAGAACTAGGTGAAAAGTGTGTGTGTGTGTGTGTGTGTGGGTCATACTAGCAAGAACATCTCCATGGACCATGGTCCTTGCACAAAATATGCTAGGACCTATTCTGCTCCTCAGCTGAGAGAGGAAATTAGGAAATTCAACTGTTCTTAATGCCCATGTGTTTAAAAATGGAGCCTGTGATGGTGGTATTAATCTGGGGGTGGGCAAAATATGGCCCATGGGCCGGATCTGTCCTGCAAGGCCAATCTATCTGGCCTGTGGGGCCCCTAAAAAGATTTAGAAAATTAATATTTATCTGCCCTTTGTTCCTTTCAAAAATGACAGAAACCAAGGGTAGAAGGACCCAGGGGAAGCCTGGTGGGCTCCTGCAACAGCAGGGCCTGCCCAGCCCTGCCTCCCCCCTCCCCCCCAAGCCGGAAGCCTGGGGCTTCTTGCCTGAGACCAGATGGCTGCCCCAGTGCAGGAACTTCAGTTAAGAGGTGGGGAAGGGCAGGGAAGGGTCCTGTCTCATGGACCGTGCTCCCTGCTGTAGTCTCTCGCAGCCTGCACTGTGCTTTCCAGAGCAGGCACAGGCAGCTCCACATGGGCTGTAAGTGGCTGCAGCAGAGAGTGCCGGGCATGGGGCAGAGGAGAGGCTGCTTTTTCCCCCATGCTCAGCACCAGCTTGTAACCCAGCTCTGTGCTGACTCTGGGCTTGCTAGTCTGGGCTGCACGCAGTGGGAGAAGCTGCAGTCCCACCCCCTCCTCCGTTTGCTGCACTGGGCAGTGTTTGCTGCTGCTGCCCACCCAGAGCTTGCGCACTGGGCAGCCCAGAGCCGGCACGGGGCCCAGGCTGGCAGCGGGGGTGGGTTACAAGCTGGTGGTGAGTGCAGGGAAAACCAGCCCCTTGCCTTCCCCATGGCCGACGCCCCATGCTGCAGCCACTTGCAGTCCACGTGGGGCTGCCTGTGCCTGCTCAGGACTGTGTGGTCAGGGCTGTGTGCTGCCCCCCGCCTGTACTGCAGGACTGGGGGGCACTGGGAGTTAGCAGGTGCGGGAGCCAGCAGGAGCACGAGGCCTGCATTGGTGCCCTGGGGCCAGCACTGGTGGGGCCCAGAGCAGGGTGTCAGGAGTACGGGGTCCTGGCTGGCAGGGGCTCTATGGAGCTGGGCGTGGTCCCCCCTCTCCCTGCTGATTCAGTGCAGTCCAGCTCCACAGACCCCTGCTGGCCTGTGCCTTGCTTTGGGCCTCACCGGTGCTGGCCCTGGGACACTGATCCCAAGATGGTGACCAGGGGGTGGGGCACCTGTCAAGGGGTGGGGCTACCCATGTGGCCCTCAACAGCTTGCCAGAACTAGGTAAGTGGCCCTTGGCCCTCCACCCAAAATATTTGCCTGCCCCTGTATTAATTTGTGCCTGACATTTGCTGCTGGTGGGGCTCCTCAGGGAATTCCAGCTAATTGCTGCAGAAGGGCAACAAATTTATTCTAATGAAATTTATGAACGTACAGTAACTGTTAGTGTATAATTACACTACCAGTGTAATTATGCGTGGTATGAGCATTGTTTGTAAGGGCCACGTTGGCTTGCATGTTCTGGATGTTTGACATAGTAATGCTAGTGTCCAAAACTTGTGTTCCTTCCTGAATTTTTTTTCCCTTTTCAATCTAATCAGCAAGCACTTTTAAATGCACATAGCTTGAAATTGATTCACCCTGCATGGCAGCCACTGCTTTGAAAGGCAAGTGATTAAGCTGAAATGAAAATGGAGATAATCTCATTTTATGAATTTAAAGCACAAGGCTGAAGAAGAGGCATTTAACTTTTTCTTTGATCATTCTTTTTTCACTGTTTGAGTTAAAAATCTGTTTGCTTCCCTCCTCCTTCCCCTCCAATACCTCTTTGCTTTCTGTTGGACTTACTGTGGTTGTACTCAACACAATGTTTCAGTCAGTGGCACTGAGGGATCCTGCAACTATTTTGTCTAGAGGTGTACTAATACATCAGTCCATATCAGATCGGCACCGAAAGAACGAAAATTTACATTATTGGCAATCAGTTTCTTTTGGCTGGTATAGTCAGTTATGTCACTGATAAATGCCGTGTGTATGAGCGCAGCTGCAGCATGCATGCAGCCAGGAGTGCAGCCAAACTGTACAGAACAGCATCTGTCCAGTAAGTCTGTAGGGAGGAACAGGTATGGGGGAGGGAAGGGGCACGGGATGGGCAGATTGAGGCCCCCATGGTGAGGGAGAGTGGGGCAGGGGCCGGTGCTGCCCAGCCAGGGTAGAATGAGGTATGGGATGGAGCTTTGGGTGGCTCATCCAGCGGGCATAGGAGGGTTGGAAGGGCAGGTACTGTGTCCTGTGTGCACCCCTGGAGGATGCATGGGGGCATGTGTGGCAGAATGCTACCTCTGTTTCTCCCCAAAAACTTCTACGTAACAATTTGGTTTACATAGTCACTGTGAAGGGCAGACTCCTCAGCCCCATCTCTTCATGTAACCCTGAGTTGTAACCTCTACTAGATACATTCCTGAGGGAGGGGGGAAACCTGCTCCCTCTGCCTACATGACTGGCATCATACCTGGGTGGGGGCTTAAGCTCCCTATTGTTCTAAGCAGTACCAACCTGACTGAGAGGGGGCTAAGGACTCTGCCAGTCTACCCAGCTGCTAGTGATGCATTTCAAATTAGTTGGCTGGCAGCCAACAGGTACTGGCCTCCACTGGACCAGGTAAATGAGGTCATAAGGTTAAAAACTGTCCAGGAGGAGGGGTAATAGTCATGATGGAAAAACTCAGAGAGAAGCTGGACCATCTGAAATTTGCTCTCTCTGGAAACACAAGATCAGTGAACTGCCTCCCTCCGATGGGAATAATCCAGAGGCAAGTGGAGATACTTGTGAGTGAGCTACCGGAGATCTAACTAGATATATCGCTTGCAGTAACTCAGATGTGATCAAAGGCTACCCAGCCATCCTGTTTGCTCTATGGGATTTCTCTGATATTGCTCTACCCTTTTCCCTATTCCAAACCTACTCCTTGTAAACAATAAAGTTCTCCTTTTTACCTAACGTGGCAAACTTATTGGGAGAGGGTCTAGATTATGCCTTGGGGTCCCCTTGGTTTGGCTAAGGGAGACCGCTATTTGTACTTCAGACTGAGGGAAACACCCCAAGTTCTTGCAGCAGGTCAAGTACCCTTAAGGACTACTAGGCCTGTGTTTCCCAGGGGGCACAGGGCCAGGATCAGTCCAGATCCTGGGTGGTGGTTGCGTTAGCCCCAGGCTAGCGGGTGTGCTCCAGAAAGGGGGTTGGCTAGGTGTGAGAAACTCGGAGCCTGGAAGGTGGTCGCGAGCAGTGAGGTGGGTGGATCAATGCAAGAGCAATCCCTGCTGGCTGGCCATACCATATGCCCCCCCAAATTTGTGCATGGGGCAAGGGTGGGCTGCCCATTTGGGGCCAGGGGCCGTATCAGCCTTCTCCCAGCAGGGCAGCTGGGCTGGGGCAGCGCTTGATGTGGGAGCGGGGCAGGGGGCGGGGGCTATGGGGTGGGATATGGCCACCCCCCAGCTGCCTCTCGCAGCACTGCTGCCCAACCTACCCCTGCCTTTCTGAGTGCAGCCCCAGCCCAGCCCCCTTGCTGGGAAGAAGCTGACACAGCCCCTGGCCCCAAACCCACAGCCTGCTGTCACCCCCCACACACACATCAGGGGGGCACATGCCCCCCCTGGGGATGTGCACAGTGGTGGAGAGTTTCGTCCCATCCATCCGTCCATCCATGTCCTGTCCCGTCCCACCCATCCATCGTCTCCCCCACCCCTGCAGACAAGCACCTTTGGCTCTGTCCCACACCCTGCCCCACCCAGACAGCCTCTGCCCCAGCCCCATTCCCTTGCTTACCATGGGAGCCTCAATCTGCCCCTCCCATACCCCTTCCCTCCCCAATCTCTTCCTCCCCACCCCCCACAGGCTTGTCACCAGATGCTACTTTCCAAGCTGCTGTCCTGCATATTGGCTATCAGATAGACATCAGCCGATTATAGCTGGTTAATAATTGGCCATTGGTATTGGTCAAAAAAATCTTTATTGGTGCACCCCTAATTTTGTCTCAGTTACTAGTCAACTGTGTTTTATTAGCAAGTAGAAAGCATTTTTCTCATTGTCAGCCTTTGCAAACTAAGGATCTGAGAGTCTAGCTCAGTTTCCTCTTGTATATCAGCTGTAATAAATGTTTCTACAGGCCAGATTCTGCCCCCTGTCACACATGTACCTTAGGTTTCCATCACTGTGATCTAATGCAACTGATTGGAACTTGGCTAACAACTGCAGACTACAGAGTGAAATCCTCCTCTGCTATTGCTCCTCTGCTATTGCTGTGTGTTGGTACAGCAGGGCTATGAGGGCTAAGAAGTCAGTGGTTGTGGGTCTGAATTCTCACAGGGAAGCAGGGCTTGGATTAAGAGAACATTTTTAAAGTTACTTTTGATTAGTACTAATGTTTGCATCAACCTGAAAATGATTCTTCCAACTTTTCAAGTGTGCAGATGCAGGCAAAGTGGTCAGTGATAGCAAAGACATGCAAGTTGGAATTGACTGCTCTTCTTTGTCTGTGGCCAGACATGGCAAAGATAAGCATAGCTTGGCTGCATGTATCATTTGGAGCAGGCAGCTATTCTCTGGGTATTTCAGTCTGTGGACATGGACTTTGCTAGGGTTTAGGGCAGGGGAGGGCAATTATTTTGGCTGGAAAGCCACTCAGGGAGTGTGTGAGCTGTCAGGACTTGGTCAGCACCTCCTGCCCCATCCCCACCCAGCAGCTCACCAAAACTTCGTAAGAGGCTCCTGCATGCAGCCGGGCGGCTGGGCTAGGGTTGTGGTTGGGAGGGAGCAGCATCTGGGATGTGGCTAGGTCTGGAGCTGGCACTGGGATCACATTGATGACAGTACAGGGGTAGGGGCTGGGGAAGAGCCATGATCCACGCCCCTGCAATGGGTGCCAATTCCACAGGCAGGGGCATGCAGGGAGCAGATTGCAGCTATGCCCCATTCCTGTGCTGTCACTGCCCAGTGATCCTGGGGTCTCTGTGGAGATCAGCTGGGACTTACAGGGGCAAGGCTCATGGCTAGGAGGACTGGATGGGGCTGCGGGTGGGGAGCTGCCTCTGGGAGTGGGACAGGTGGGGGGTTGAAGCCAGTGCTGAGATTTTTGGGCCAGTGACAATATAGGGCTAGGGCCCAGGGCAGAGCCACAATCCACTCCACGCACGCCTCTGCCTGCAGAACAAGCAGCCATCGCAGGAATGTGTAGGCAGCAGATCACGGCTCCCCAGACCCCTACAGCCCCATCCCAGCTGCCCAGCTATGTGTCCTGCTCACGTGGGTCCAGCACTTCCTACTGCTCCTGGGCAGTGGGGCTGGATCCAAAAGCAACAGCCAGAAGTAGACCCTGCTGGGGCTGCCATGAAACAAAATCTGGCTGTCACACTGCCCCAGCCCAACTGCATGCCTGGGAGCGGTGGGACCTGTTGCATGTACCACAGGGCTGGGCAGGCCTGAGGGACCCACTGCAGGCCAGATCTGGCCCTTGAGCCATTTTTGCCCAGGCCTGCTTTAGAGTTTACTTTTTTAAGGACTGAGATTTCTAGCTTCACTAAGCAGGGTAACCTCATTAATAGCTGCTCTGCATGTTATTTTCTATGTTGCTGGGAGGCAGGTCAGCAACAGTGAAACAGCTAAAGTAGCTGTGTTATTAATAATTAAATGGTTTTCTGGGAATTTTTGTTCTAATATTTGTATTTCTTTCCCTACAGCAATATTGATCTGAAGTTTGATATTTTATATCCTCTAGACCAGTGGTTCTCAACCTTTTCTAGACTCATGGCCCCCTTCACCCCTGACTTGCAGCCCACTGGCTTTGCCAGTGCCCCTCAATCCTGACCCACTGTCTCTCGCACACAGCCCCTCCCCCAGTCTGTTACTCATTGTGCTGCTGGTGGTGCAGCTGGTGTGGGGTCCCGGCAGCAGCTGCAACTGCAACAAGTCTCACCAATCCACTCTGCCTCCCATGTCGGGTCCTGCCCATTGGGCCACAGAGGTGGCTTCTGCCTGTGCCAGTCTGCAGCCCAATGCCCACTGTGGGCATAAAAATCTGGGAGGATACCCCTATTCCTCCACACCTCTTCCCACCCCTCCTTGCCTGGCCTCCCCCCATAGCTTTACTTGTGGGGAGCTGCAGGAACAGCAAAGCATGGGAGGCCTGCAGGCAAGAGTAGAGCATGGTGCCATGGCAGGTGCTACTGCATGAGAAGGTGCACGTGAAGAACTTGCTGGCTTGCTGCACTGACAGCACTGTGTAGCCTACTTCCTGCTGCTGCAGCTTGTGCAGCACTGGGCTCAGATAGCAGAAGCCCAGTGTGAAGAGCCCAAGCCCCCTGCCTGGAACCAGCCAGTGCCTGAGCACTGCTTTCCTTTCTCCTCATCCTTCAGGCACAGCCCCCTAGGGGGCTTCAGATCCCCAGCTGAGAACTGCTGCTCTAGACCCAAAACAAAAATATTATCTAGAAAAAAGTAGCAAACTTCTGCATTCACCATTTAAGTTAGAACATTCTCCTACTAGACAGGTTCTTTGCTGTAGCATCGATCATAGGGATTATAGGTGTTACCAGCCCCTATGTTGTGTGGGTAGAGGAGCAGCTGGAACACAAGAATTACAACATTGAGCAGCAAATGGAGAAACCAGTCCAATTAAGAGACCAGATTCTCCTGTAGTGATTTATTTGGGGTTCTCAGTGACTTCGAGTAGCTACAGGTCTGCTTTAAATGTATAAACATTTCTATTTGTTGTATAAATCCCTTTAACTGTGTTTTTTTTTCTTTATGACATGGATTTGGAAGGTTTGTAATCAAAATGGAATCCACATAGCCATTCAGCACAGAATAGTTGATGGAAGGGGAATTAGTACAGTGAACATTGTCTGCAAGTGCCAAATATTTCCTGTGCTCACTTGCTAGGTCTTTGATTACCACTCCATCCATACATCTGCTTTAACAGGTGGTGCTCTCTCTCTTGTCCCCCCACAACAGAGTAACTAAAGAAGTAGATGCTGCCTCAAAAGAAGCCATATCTTTTCTGAAACAGCAAGAGAGAGAGAGAACTCAGACAACAATTCCAGCTTCTCTTCCTACAGTCTCTGGGTGAGTACATACATTTCCACACTCTCCCTCCCCACAAGGTGCTATAGTTTGTGTAGGATGTCCTACTTAGTAAGCAGAAGTTAGTTCTGCACCATCTGAGCCAGCGTAAGTTTTGCCTTGATTTCAATGGGAACAGAATTGAAATGTAAAGGCCTGATTCTTTGAGGTGCCTAGGCCAGGGGTGGACAATTACTTTGGCTGGAGAGCTGCTTCACGAGTTTTGGTGAGCTGTCAAGGGCCGCATGGGTAGCTTGGCCCCTTGACAGTTTCCTCGCTCCCTGGCCATCATCTTGTGTCTCGAAGTCCCACCTCGTAATCCCTCCATGCCCTTTGCCACCAGAAGTCCCTCCCTTTACCTCTAGAAGTACTCCTTTTGGGAGGAGGTAGTGTGGCCTTGGAACTGGAAGTTACACCCTGTCACATGGTCTGTCAGGGATGGGCAGTGTTTTTTGGCCAAAACGCCGAAAAAACCACAATGTCTACCTTGTAAGGTACTGGAGTGCTGGCATGCCAAAATACAAGCAAAACTGAGACGGGGGGGGGGGGGTAGGTATATGGCAGAACGCACTGAATTATTAATACAGTTTGTAGCAGGGCACTAAGGTGCCTGTTACTGAGAGAGCCAGGAAGACTCCTCAGGTGCCAATTGCTGGGGCAACTAGAGGGAGCTAATGATCCGCACCTGCCTAGCCAGCTGACAAGAAGGGACAGGGCCTGGCTCCTATATAAACCACAGGCAGGAGACCAGGCGGCAGGTCCCTGCCAGCATCTAAGGAAGGAGGAGCTCCTTGCCAGGGAAAAAAGAGAAGCTGAGCCGGGATTCTAGAGCAGCATTGGTCACCATGGTGGGATAGAGACCCCTGGTAGGCCTGAGTGCAGTTTGGCTGGAGGCTTATGTTTGCATTGTAGCCCAGGGGCTTGTGTTTATGTTATTGTTTGTTTATGACCAGTGGTTTGGATGAGTCTATAAGGGGATGGAGGAGACCTCATAGGGGACTCAAAATAGTGTGGGGACCCCAGCGCCAGTGAGGGCACTGCATACAGGGTACATAGACTCCAGCCCCAGAGAGGGGCAGTTGAGAAGTCCAGAGAAGGGGGGCGTTGTTGAGCAGCTCCAGTGCAGACGTGGTGAGCCCTAGAGAAGGGGGCTGCCTTGTGGTGAGCCCGAGAGACAGGGCGCCGTACGGAGAAGGCCCCGAGAGACAGGGCATGAAAAGAGAGAGAGAGACGGGACTACAGAGAGCCCAAGTGCCATAGAGGGTGTGAAGATGGAGAGAGGGAGAGAATAACGTCCATTTGCATCTGTGAGGCTTGGGGGTGGTATTGGAGTGGTAGGAGCCATGCATAGCCCATAAGGCTTGGGTGCATGGGACACCTATGGCAGGAGAACGGGGGCCAAGAGGACAGAAGGTAGCCTCCCTATAAAATATAGAAAATCAAAGACGTGGCAGGCGAGAATTGGAGGGTGCAACATGGCCACTTGGCATGGTGGAGGAGGCAGCAGGGGAGAGCATGGCAACCCTGATGTCCCTCCTGTTACATAGTTAATAATCATAAACATTTCTTTTTGTGGTAAATATCAGCTGTTCTAAAAATTCTAAACCTGGTGACAATAAAACTTCATAGAGGGGGAGAGACAGGCGCAGGGGGAGGCACTGCGGGTAGGCTGGTCTGGCCAGGCCAGGCCCTTGGGAAGGTGGCAGCAAGAGGAGAGTGGGGGCTGCCTCAGAGCTCCACAGACTCAGGCTGCAGCTGGGCCCACAGTGGCACCAAAGGCAGAGCCTGACGTGGCCCACACAGCTCCATGGGATGGGGTGCAACTACCCTGCCCGCAAGAGGATGCTGCCTGGTGGGGGTAGGACACCATGCTTGGGGGGCTTCCAGCTTAGCCTTTGTGCCCACTGGGCACAGTGCAAGTGGGGCAGAGTCCCCCGAGCTGTGGCAGGAGCCTCCGGGGCTCTGGGAACTGCTGTGCACTTACCTCCACCGGCCTGGCCTATCTGGTCCCAAGTGGCACATGGCTCAGCCGCCACTTTCCTTGCCAGTGCCGACTTGGCTGGACCCGTCACGTTCCAAACAGCACACAGGGAAGCAGCAACTGGGCCATCTTTGCTGCATGCTGCTTGGGACGAGATGGGCCCGGCTGGGTCAGAACTGGCAAAGAGAAATGTCAGCTGAGCCATGTGCCACTTCCTTATGTGCTGCTCAGCACAGGCTCAGCCATGGCTCTCTGGCGCCAACCCAGCTGGGCCCAGCCCGGTCTGTCCCAAGCAGTGTGGGGAAGCTGCATGTGGCTCAGCTGGCTCAACCACCACTTCTCCTCACCGGGGCTTCCCTGGCCAGGTTTGCCCTGTCCCAAGTGGCATGCAGCAAAGCCATCCCAGATGTTGCTTCCCTGCATGCTGCTCAGAATGTGATGGGCCTGGCCAAGTCGGCACCAGCAAGGAGAAGCAATGGCTGAGCCATGTGCTGAGAGCGTCCAGGACAGGACGGCAGAGATACGTGGAAACTGCAGCTTTGCCACATGCCTCTCAGGCCAGTACCAGGGAAGCTGTGGCTTAGCTGGTTCCGAGTGGCACGTGGCTCAGCTACCACTTCTCTTCACTGGTGCTGACCTGGCCAGGTCCATCCCAAACTGAGTGGCACACAGCAAAGCTGGGCCAGCCACTGCTTCCCTGTGTGCCACTCAGGACAAACTGGGTCCAATCGGGAAGGCACTGGCGAGAAGTGGTGGCTGAGCTGTGCCTCTTGGGACCGGCCAGCGGAGGTAAGGGAAGGTACAGCTGAGCTGCATACTGCTCTGGCCAGGCCAGGCTGATCCTGAGCAGTGCTCAGTTGGCTGAGCCTCCTCTTCTCGCCACTGCCAACCTGGCTGGGCCTGTCCCATCCTAAGCAGCACTTAGGAAAGCTGGGCCAGCCACTGCTTCACTGCGTGCCACTTGGGACAAGATGGGCCCGGCTGGGTTGGCACCAGTGAGGAGAAGCAGCTGAGTGGCATGTGCTCCTGAAGCCCCTGTCCCCCACCCTGTGCTGCTCCCCGTGGCCCCCGCTACTCCTCGTGTCGTGTGTTCATCCGTCGTCCTGTGTGTCGTCGTGTCTTGTGTCGTTCCACGCCCCCCAGGGGGGCCAGGCTGGAAGCAGGGGAGGGGGGAAGCACCACGTGGCTCTTCCAGTGGTGTCGTGTGTCCGTCCGTCCGTCCCCCCCTCCACTCTTGCCTTACTGTCCACTTGGATGTGGGGGAGGGGGGAGTCACAAGGCCAGAAGCTGCAGAGGCTTCTGGTTTGGGGCTGAGGGTAGGATGTGGAAGGGAGGCAAGGGCTGGGTGTGGGGTGGAACTGGGCTGGCCTTGCTGCTCAGCCACAGGATCCTGTTGGGTCCTGCTGCTGCTGGCTGCCTGTCATCTTTGACAGACAGTGTGAGGTACTTAAAAATTAATTTAAAAAAAAATTTTAGAGGCCCCGCAGGCCGGATAGAACGGGCTACTGGGCTGGAACTGGCCTGTGGGCCATATTTTGCCCGCGCCTGGCCTAGGCATATGCAACTCTTCTTGTCTCAGTAGTTCACAGGGTCACATCTAAATTCCCTGCGTCTCCCAGTAAGTGATGTTACTATTGACCTTTTTGTTCTGAATACCTCATTGGGTATTTCTGGATTATAAGCAGCAGGAGGTGCCAGCCTAGTATTAAGTACAGACCATCTGATAGGCAGACAGAGTTCTTTGGGTAAATTTGGTATCTTTTATTAGACCAGCTAAATAGTTGGAAAAATCATTTTTTGCAAGCTTTTGGGCGCACACGCCCTTCTTCAGGCATAGGGAGAGTCTGCTAGTATTTTGTGTTCTCCATGGTAGAATAGGAGACAATATGCAAAATGCAATTCTGTGAAAATGCAAATGTGAGGCAGTAAGGATCAGAGGTGATTGGGGACAATAGGTGTGAGGCAGGTAGGTGTGGGGGAAGGGCAGTGAACATTGACCTGGTGATGGAATGTAGGTGGTAAAATACAGACAGGTTATCTGGGATTATCAGATGTCAGGCAGGCTATAATGTGCCATAAATCCAATGTCTATATTTAGTTCATGGTTTTTTGTATCCAGTAGATTTGTGAAATGAAGCTCATAGGCTCATCTGTGAAAGGTGTTTTATAAATTCCCTTTGAGAATTAGAACCAAGAGCTTGGAGAGAGAGTGGTTGTCTTGTGAGAAGTGTGCACACACAAGTAGTTGGGTATTCTCATCTTTGATAGATTTTCAGCACAAGTTCATTCTGGTGCACAATTGTTGTTTGGTCTCTCCTACATTTTTTTCCATCAGGTCATTTGGCGCACTGGATGAGATGTATTACATTATTGGAGGTGCAGGTGTAACATCCAGGAATGGTGAGGGTTCTGTTGTGGGGTGTGGTTATTGTGAGAGTGTAGATGTGCTGGCAGGTTTTACGTTTCTTGTCCCAGCATGGACTGGATCTGTTCGGTGTACAGGTGGTCCCTGGTTAACGAACGTCCGAGTTATGGACATCCATACTTGCGAACGGCGTGGGCTGGGAGGGGTGCAGGGTTCCGCTGGGCTCTGCACCCACGTGGCAGAGCCGGGACCGCACTTGCGCTCTGCGCTTGGCTGCCATTTTTCTTTCCCACCCTTCCACCCCCACTTTCGGCTGTGCTGTCCTAAGGTGAAGCCTGGTTTCTCCCCTCGCCGCCTCGGTCATTAAAAAGGTATGTGTTCCGACTTGCACACAAAATCGACTTAAAGACCGTCTCAGGAACGTAACTCGTTCGTTAACCAGGGACCACCTGTACTTTGGGCCATAGAAGGTTTTGTGCTTGCTTAAAGGCTAGGATGGGTGGTTCTGGAAAGATGTCTTAAGAATTGGGTCGTCTTCTAGTGTGCGTTGCTGTTGTTTGAGGATTTTACAAATGGGTTCCAAGGAAGGATAGTATGTCATAACTAGTGGTGTGCAATTCATGGGGATTTTCTTTTTGTACTGCAGCAATTCTTCATGAGGTATCTGGGTGGCTCTTTTAGAGATGCAGTCCAGCTCTCCTTGTTGAGTGAAAGACCTTCTAAAAGGTCTGTCAAGATCTCTTACCTACTGACACAACACTTCATGTGAAATGTTCAGATGAAAGGAGTTTCTGATTTATTTTCAGGTGTTATTGCACTGGTGATGTTGCTTGCATGACTCTAGCTGTTAAACTGCTTAAACTCTCATGGATAACTGAGATGATCCTAATGTTTGTCAAAAGTCTGATATTATCTTTAACACTCATCCTTACACTTGTCTTGAAGAAACTATGCTGACCTCCTTGCCAAACTCTGGAAAAACTGAAATGTTTTCAGTTCCAAAGAGCATTTTTTTCCTCTATCAAAGTCATCTTCATTTGTGTTCAGAGAAGCCTACAGAGAGTATGGTTTGTTCAGAAATAGCAGAACTTGAAAACCACTATATCAAATTATATCAGCCTGAGGGAGCTTTGAAGGAACAATTCCTTCGTGACTTAAGGCTGCTGTTAACTGAGGGAGCTTAAATTATTCACAGTCTACTGCTGGATTGTCAACCAGGTTAAATATTTCTACCTTAACTAAAGTGGAAGGTAAACATAACACAATGTGGACTTGTGGTGATCCTTAGAGGAATCTGCTACTGTGGATGAATGAATATACGTAGAAACCTGGCAAGCAAGGTTCTTTTGTTAGATGTGATATTTTTGATTAGACCAACTGAGCAGTTGGAAAAAAGTTCTTAGGAAGCTTTTAGGTGCAATCCTCCTTCTTCAGGCATAGGGAATCTCTGCTGTTCTGAGATTCCGAGGAATGAGAGAAGCTAAAAGTGTGGTAGGAAGTCGGTGTAAATATAAATAGGTAGAGGTAAGCAAGACAAAAGGTAAAGCGGGGTGTGGGGAGGGGGAAGAAGGAAAAAAAGAGGTCAGAGGGAGATGACAGGACTAAAATACAAGGTGGAAAGAACGCCGGCATCTGTGAAAAAGGGAATAGTTGGAGATCAGGAAAGCAGGAATAAGAGAAGCTAATGTTTTCCCTTGGACCTTTTTTGTCCCTTGTTTTTCTTCACCCTCCCTTCCCTTGCTTTACCTTTTTATTTTTCTAATTTCTAACCTTGTATATTTTCACAGACATTGTCACCTTTATAGCTTCTCTCCCTGGCCCTTCACTGGACGCCTTTACACAAAACACACACTCAGCCTGTTGTGGAGGCTGGCCCACGTGCTGCCCTTCAGGCCGTCTTCAGCCCTACTCAGTACCAGAATCGCACAGGCCTTCAGGCTACCACTGCACATCCTACTCTGTGCAGGCCACACCGTTGCCCTCTCTCTGGGGCCACGTGACTGCCCCTTCTCTAGGGCCACCAGGGTGTTAGACCCCTTGGGGCTCAGGTGGTCATAGCCATGCTCGGCCCTCTAACCCACAGTATTGTTGAGACTGGGGTATTGAGGCACCCCTACCCGCCTTTCACTGGGGAGGTGAATGGTCCTGGTATTTCATGGGGCCTTTCCTGTCACGGACAGTCCCACCAGGCCTCTCTTCCCCAGCAGGGTGCAGTTTCAGGTCATGCCCAGGACCAGAGGCCTCCAACCATCCCCATAGCTCCTGCCCTTTCCTCTACAATGTTGCAAGTAGCAGCTCAGCCAGATGATGTTGCTGCCTCGGCTGCAAGCAACACGCTGCTGTCTCTACCAGGCTTGCCTTTGTTTGAAAATGGCCACATTTGTTAGGCACCTGCTGGCTGCCTGTTCCAGCCTTTAAAGTGGCAGGCACCAAAGGTGCACTGCACAAAGTTAATTAGTTGTACTGCCTGTAGGGCCTTTGCAGATTCAGGAAGTATTCTGTGAACCACTCGGATCCAGAAGAACAGCACATGGCTTCTTGTCTGTACCAGATGTTTAACATCCTCCTCGTAATGAGCTTAGCAGTCCAGTGATCAATGCAAGGAACTAATTTAGATGCCCGAGTGTATCCTCTGTTGGCTGTTCCTCCACCCTTTGAGCAGCTTGTTTGGTTCTGGATACAGTTGGCCTACCCCACGTTTGTTTATTTTTCTTTAACTAAGCAGATAGAAGTAATCCAAGAAAATACTGGTAGCAAAATCAAACATCCAGTTCCTCATCTGTATGGTAACAAGTTCTGGTAACTAATTGGTCATGGAGACGGAATGTTTGCAACTGAAGTGTATTTGTTGAATATGGTTAATATCCATACACACTAAAAAGCAGTGGTTTAAGTTGAGGGTGAAGGTTGTTGGAGGAAAATAAACTAAACACTTGGCTATAATTAAAACCAAGACTAAAAAATTATCAACTGTTATTCCTCTGCAGGATTTGTGGAAAAGTTCAGAATCTGAGTTTGTTCTTTGATTCCCACAGATCTGAGGCATCCTGGTCTCTTACTTGTCAAGTGTCCTAGATGTCCCCACAGTGGCTCTCAACTCTCTGGTCTATAATTACAGACACTCATCTGAACACCCCTACTGTTATTCAGTAACAATAAATTGGGTGGAAGGGTTTCAGGAAGACACTTTACCTGACACACCTGTCTGCATTTCATCCCTCTGCATTATTAGAATGCATGGCCACTGCCACAGGCTGTTCAGCTTGTAAGAGAGGTCCCAGTGGTCACATTTGTTTGCCTTCAGAAAAATTGGATGAAGGCTCTCAGCGATAAAACAGCACACCAAAAAGCCACCTTATTGTTCCAGCAGTATTTTCCTGCCCCTTTGGATCTGTGCACATACTGGGGTAGCTGTTACATTCTGTCTGTAATTATCTGTACAATTAACCAGTGCCTGCTAGTCCTCATTGACACAATAGAGCCATCCTGGTTTAAAACATGAGTAATTCATGCTCTGAAAAGGCCATTCAGTAATTAATGAGGACAAAAATACTTAAGGAAACTTTCCTGCAGTCTGCTGCAGTAACACTGTGTATGTGACTTCAAACCAGTGAAGAGAGTCCAGTGAAGAGAGTCCAGTGGAAGGATGAGAAAGATCATCCCATAATGCTTATGCCTCCACACTTTTTTGTATTCCCCATGTGGGCAGGGTCTGATTCTTCTGTGCCTTTCATGCTGCTTTGTCAAAACACTGATACTGTGTAAGGAGCAAAGTTCCTGCATCTGCTCTGAAAATGATATAGAAAATTGGTTAATTTTCTTTTAAAAGACTAAGAAGGTTGTTTGTATGTGAACTGAACATTAGCAAGGAGAAAAAGGAAAGGGGTTTTCCACTAACACTGCTCTTATGTTTGCATATTAGCAAAGGTATTTATAATTAAACCAGAACCTGCTCACTCAGCCCAGCTGTGCCTCTCTGTTTAATCCTGCCTGAAATTACAGTACTGAATTTGTGACCTCCAAAGCCTTTTTTCATGCATAACAAGCTGATATAAATACAGGGTAAAATTCACCTTTGAAGCAAGCAGGCACCACTCATTGACTTCAGAAGGTGTGGTACGCGCTAGCTCCAGGGCTGAATTTCATCCATGAAGGTTTTTACTCCACTGCAAGATATTGTAGCAAGAGGCACTTTGAAAAAGCTCTGGCCCAGATGCAGAGGCAAGGAACATAATAGCCAGTAAATACCTTTCAGTACAGATATTTTTCTCCTGTAGGCTTTGATGTCCTTATTCATTTGAGTCCAGTAATAACCAGGGATCCTGGTTTTCTCTGATTAAAAAAAAAAAAGCAAATTCTCTGATTTTAAAAACCCTAAAATCTGTGATTAAAATGAAAGGCTACTATATATGGGTATCAACTGAACACAATGTTTTATTGATGTATTTAAAAATTTAAAGCAATTTGGAAGCCTACCAGTGACTACAGTAAAATAAATTCTAAGTACCTATACATTTTGATATTTGATTTTTGGTTTTTTTGATCGTGGAAAATGAGAGCTCCCCCTACCTCCTCAGCTCACCAGAATACAGTTCCAAGCCCCCTACTTCCAAGCCATAGCCCCCTGGCCCTGCTGGTGCCCCTCACAGCCCTCCCCCCAGCCTGCTGGTGTACCTTACTCACCCCACAGCTCCTCCCTGCCCCACTGTGGATGAATGAATATACGTTCATTCCTCCCCTGCCAAAGGGGACCCCCAGCTGCCAGGACTATGGGGCCAGGGACTTGGGTCAGGAGCCCGCTGCCCCTCACAGCAATGCCTGAGCCCTAGCTTCCACCCACAGGAGGCAGTGGCTGTTGCAGCACAGCAGAGTACAGAGCCTTGCTCTCCCCTTCCACCCAGGGGTGGCATTTTCAGAGTGGAGCCCATGGTGGGGCAGGAGTAGGCTGCCTGTTGCAGGTTCAAGCAGGGTGGAGGGGCCAGCTCCCTACCATTGCATGTATTTTCTGAGGGACCTGGGGGGTGGGGGCAGGCACATGCCCTCTAGATATGTGAACGGGGTGAGTGTGGGCTGCACGCTGCAGGCTTGGGCTCCCTGCCCTGCTGACCTCCCCTGTGGCCTCCCCTGCCCAGCTGCAATACGAAACTTATTATGGCCACTGTGAGCCTCGCACTGCCCTGGCATTGCATCTCCTATCTGCCCTGGAGCAGTAAGAATGATGGCTCAGGGTTGTGGCTCTCGCTGTTGCTGGCCAGGCAGGGGACGTGTTGCCAGGGCAGCGTAGGGCTCTCGGGGGCTGTGACAAGGTTCACCTGCCCAGCCTCTCTCCACCCTGGCACACTAGGTTCCACCTGTTGGATTGCAGAGGCCACGGGGTGGGGGGAGGGGAAGGGAGGCAGCATGGCAGGGAGCCTGAACCCATAATGAGCAGCCTGCACCTGCCCCATGCACAGATCTGGGGGACACTGGTCCCCTCTGCCCCTCTTGGGAGCATGTGCGATTGCAGGGAGCCATTCCCCCACCCCTCAGATGAGCCACCCATGGCCTCATCCTTCTCCCCACTGGGGCCCTACAGCCACACATTGCAGCCCCAGGCCCCAATTCCTGTGCACTGTCCCGCTGGGCAGCAACCCCAGCTCTTTCCGACTCCCGCCCTATGGGGGCCTCAGTTCCCCTCACCCTGCTAGACTTAACCTGTGTGAGCTGCTTTCCAAGCTGTCAGGAGGCCATGTGCATGTACTTGAACTACTCTTCTCCTGCTCCCCCCCCCCCCCAACAGCCCCTTCTGGGTTGGAACTGTACAAAAAAGCAAAATCCATGTGTTTCCCTGTTAAAATCCACATTTTTCTCCAGTAAAAGGGAAAATCCACAGCTTTTCCTGTTCTTCCATGGGAAACAGAAAACCTGGTAATAAGCCAGATGAGAAAATTCTGGCCTTTGTTTTTGAAGGCATGGAGTGGGGGTGGGAGGGGATGGGGACTCAACAATGTCCAAAGGAGCAAAGCTGTAACAATGTAAGGTGTGAAGGGATTATGCATGACTTAATGCCTTACTCAGGTCATTAGGCTATGTCGCTTTCCTGATGTTAACACTGGTCTTCCAGGTTTCCAGCACAAGGGTAGAAGAGCAGTCTTAAAGGTGATGGAGAGAAGAATTATAACAAGTTTCATGAGAGGATGCAAACAGGCCTGTTCCCAAGAGTCACTGTCAGTAGCTGATTTTATTGTCCAAGTCACTCCTACCTGACCTTTAGCTTTACTGGTAACTCAGGAAGACATTGCAACCTAAAGTTCTCTTTCCCAAATTTGGCTGCTCCCCACATTTTCTTATTGAGACCTGTCTAAAGGAATGATCCAACCTCCTATCTGCTGTTGTGTCTGAGAAGTAGTTACTGTGGATCTCAATTCTTCATTTTAACACTGGAGCCTAGCAGTGAGTCAGCAGAGTATCCATTACCCTCCAGATTCTTAGAGCTGCTAGCTGAGGGCTGAAGAACATCTATTTTTAGAGGGACAGTGGCTAAGGCAGACCATCCATCGTACAATTTATGATGCCATAAACCAGTGTTTCTAGACCAGGGGTACTTGGGCACCCTGGACTGCTGCAATATCCTTTGAAGGATGGCAGGAACTGGGAGAAAATAAGCAGATAAGGGCAGGTGCAGGCTCTCCCTGCCTGGTTGCTCCTCTATCCCCACTGCCTGGCCCCTTTGCCAGGAGGAAAACATTGTATAAATAAATACACTGGTTTTTAAAATGGGGTACTGCTAAGTTCACAGAAGTTATGCACAGGTGCCTTGAGTCTAAAGAGTTTGAGAACCATTGCTCTAAACCTTGGCAGCAGAGATGCTCAGAAGAAGCTGTCCCTCATCATTACTCAGCAACTGCCAGGAACAATTTGCTCATTTCATAAAAAGCAGTTTAATTTGCCTCTTTTCCTGAGAATTTGAATACATGTTTCTGTTTGCTTGTAGTTGATGCCATAAATGTCTGTATTAGTAATAAATGTCACTTTATGTGGAGTGAAAACAAAGCCCTGCATTTAAACATTACAGCACTGCAAAGGATATAGAGTTCACACCTGCTTGGAGATGTTTCTTTTAATAGCACAGTTTGCAGTTTCACTGTTCAGGTCTTGCTGCCCTGCAGTTACCCTGGTCCACTCTAGAGAGCAGTACATTCTCATGCAGGATGGAAAACCTCAGCCTCTTGCACCATTGCCAAATGTCTGGATGCGACATATTTTCCTTTGTGTAATGAGCTAAGCTAGCCAGAGTGATATCTGTGTGCCCCACAGCTATTTTGACATACTTGCTATGAATGTGCCTTGGTTTAAGAAGATTAAATATTTTAAATGTGACGTTGACTGTTCCAAGTGAGTAAGCTCTTTACAAGGTCTCTGATCTATTTTGATTCTTATTTCTTTGTATTTCTCTAGGCACCTTCTTAATTATTCCTTGTTAGCTTCTGCTGACTATTGACTTTTGCATTAACTACTCTCTTATCCAGCATGGCTATAGCTTTTTTGCTTGTTTGTTTCTTGTTTTTGTTTGTTAGAGTGAGATTAATAACCACTCCAGGAAAGCATTTAAAGGCCTTGGTTTGTGCAGAGGGGATGGGAATTGGGGGCAATGTGAAAGTTTCAGTGAGAAAAACAATGGCTGTTTCAGAGCCAAAAAGAAGAGTTTTCTTTAGCTTTAGGGAATAAGGTGCAGATGCTTTATAGCTGTATATAAAGCATCCCAAATAACTTATGCTTCAGACAGACTTCTCTTTTTTTTTTGAAGTCAGTGAAATATCCTAGGTTGTCCAACAGCATACAGGGTTGGGCCCATAATTAGGTTGGCTGGATTTTGATTGAGACTTTGTACTCTTGCACCTTCCCTACTTGGTTCTCCCTTGGAGTTTTCCATTAAGCATTCACCAGTGGTCATGCAGAATGAAGAGAGGATCTGAGTCTGAGAAGTGCTGTTGATCCACCACTTCAATTGCAAACACTTTTGTTTAGAAGAAAAAACACAAATTACAGATTTCATTTGCCTCTTACCTGCCCCTGTGCAAAGTTAGTGAGTCCCCACTAGCTTGATTCTTGATTTATAGCAGTGCAAGAGGAGGCTCCTATTCCCTTTTTGTTGTCCCACAGCTGTTTTAGCAACTGGGCTAACTGCTGTTGGGTGTTGGTATTATATTAGAAAAGAGTTCTTGGCTTAAGTGGTGCCTGGACCACTCCCTGCCTTGTTTTATTTCTTTGCCTTGATGTGGCTTAGCAGAATCTCTTGACTGGACTAACTGGGGTCAGCTTTTTCTTTTTCTAGTCTTGCAGGACTTGAGTAGAATTGAATCTCAACTATTTGAGGAATTAAACTTTTTAAAGCACTTCTCGTATAAACTACAACCAGTCACTCCAGACTGGGGTCTTTGATAATTCCTTGATGAAAGTTATGGGCCTGTTTTCCCTCTAGGCAGCACAGGTTTCACGAAGCCTGCTTTCATTTATTTTCATCTCTTGTACCATGTGCATATCTCTGCTTTTGAGAATAGCTAACTGCAGAAATTAATTGCTCATGGGAAATTGAAGCCAGCTGTACTTTTTTCTGGACCTTTTCAAATGTGAAAGAAGACTTCTCCCTTCCCCTCCCATATCATTTTTGGAATAGAGGGCAAGAGGAAGCATTGTCTAGTGGTTAAAGCCCAGGTTTAGTAATTAGCTGTTAATACTATTATTTCCTGCTGAGACAATCTGGGATGTTCCCATCAAGAAGGTTGTTTCCAGTGCAGTCCATTTTGCTTTTCTACCATCTCCTTTCTTAGTGCCATCGTGTACATGGTACCCACTTTCCCCTCCTGAACGTCCACTTTATATGTTCTGTTTTCCTGTACTTCCCTTTTGTGGCAGTATAAAATCACTTCAGTTGAATCTTCCTTGTCAAAAGACAAGGCAGGGTCAGATAGGAACTATGACAGCAGAGGGCAGTGACTTATTTTTTCTTCCAGGGAGTCATGCCCACTGTTGAGCTCCACCAGATTGCCTTGCTTTGAATTCTTTCTCTTCCCAACTAGGATACTAATGGCCTTGCTCAGAGGAAGCAGGCAAGATGTTGCCACGAAGTCCGTTTGTTCCCTCTGAGTTTAGTTTGCATACCAGTTTTACTGTCTGCTGTTGGGTGCCACCAAGTTGTCATTTGGCATTTTCAATGGAACCCACTTATTAATGAATGACTTGCTGCCTAAAGTGCAGCTTCCTCCTTTCTGGGATAAGTACATCTAAAAGGTGGCTGCAGATTCTGGTAGAAATCATGTTAGGGCTTTATTATAGAGACTGGTTTGCATCTTGGAAAAATAAATACTCTGTTGCCATGTGTAATGGTTAACCTGCATCTCCTTTTAGAAGATGCCTAAGAATGACCAGGCATGTGTCTTTGCCTTAAATAATGGGAATTTCCTCTTTTTGTCCATGGTTATGAGGTTAGTTAGCATGGCTGAGGGTTTTGTTGGAGTTCTCATCAGTCTGGCTTTAGGGTGAAACAGGAATTTTAGTGTTGTTGTACATAGTTTCCAGGCCTTTCACTTCCCACCCAAAATCAGAAGCATCACATTGGCCTTCCATAGTTGTCCAAGTTCATGTTCTAGAATTATGAGAGAATGGATGTCAAAAATATGCTGTATGGACCATATCCAGCTCCCTGGAGTGCTTTAATCAGCTCTGCCAAATCAGAGCACTTTGTTCCCCATCCAGCCCAACAAACAGCTTCAAATAATTTCTAATTCTTTCAGAGTCCAGTCAGCATCATTACAGGACTCCTTCTTGAGCCATTGACACTCTGCTTTTTATAGTGAATTGAGTGCCGATGACAGTTGCCATGTTTACAGATTTTCTTCTGGTTAACCAGGTAATACGCAGCATGGGCAGCAACTGTGCAAGCCTCCCCTTGTTAGCTTACCTCAATCTTGACCTGGGGAGCAGGGAAATGAGTCTCCATAACTTGTTCATCCCATGACACCTCTGCTGTGGCAGCCAGCAAAGATCTGTGACATTCTGTATGTCAGTGAATTGCATTTGGCAGTAACAAATGGGTTAAAAAGGCTGCCTTAGATTTTAGCTCCTGACTTTCATAATGCAGGGCCAGTGGGAATTCCATTGAAAGCTTTAGCTTTTCCCTCCTTTTCTAGAGGTTGGCTAACCTTTACAACACTTACAGAACTGTGTTCTGCCAGGACAGTTAAATCATGGAAGCTTTGTGAAGGAGCAGAGGTGTGAGTGTTTGAAAAATGAGATGATTAAACTTCTTTGGAAGAGTGTTGAAAAAAGCAGTTTCTGAACTGAGCATGTTGTTTTCCCACACACTGGTTGGTACACAGAATGCCTGTCTTCACCTGTCATATACAGCATCCTCACTGCAGCAGCTTGGAAGAGCTTTTAAAGGTAGTCTGATTCCTGTGTACAGGGCATCTCTCTAACTCTTAAGTAGTTGGAACACTGAATGATAACTTAGGAACCATGGGTCAGTCCTTGGCTCTGTCCCTATATGATCATGGGCATGTCACCTCATCTCTCCATGGATAAACATGAATAATACTGTATCATCCCATACTGTCTGCCATGTCTACTTAGTATGAGCTGTTTTGAACAGTAATGATTTCTCATCAGGGTCTATTTAATACCTTACACAATGGGGCTCCCTTCTCTGCTAGAGACTGTAGGTGATACTGTGATCCAAATCAGCATCATTGTGTCTGGTTGTATATACTGCCTGATGCATTAAGCTGGGAGTCAGGTCCACTGTGATAAGTGGATAATACATTTCAAGGCCCACTAGTCAGAGTTGCAGTTGCTTAAAGACACAGGAAAGAAAACTCTTGAGCTAATATGTAAAATCCTTTCTCCCTCCACACTGTTCACAATAACCCTTTGGAAAGTTGGATGAGAGCCCCATTTCCTCTCTTCCCTTGCATGTGTGTTGTGCTTAGTTGGAGAGACTTGCTGTAGGAGCTTGGCCAGTTGCACTGCAGATTTTTCCCCCAATTTCTCCAGTCAACAAGAAGGGTGGAGCACTTGTTTTGGAAACAAAACCACTTCTAAAGAATTATGTGGACTCTACAAACAGTTGAGCAAAAATAGGTCATAAATTTTGGGTCTCTTCTGAAGACAGAACATCCACACAGTACCGATTACTATTTCCCCTTTCTGAAGTCATAGTTTTCACAGTTGATGAAGACGCTTGAGATTTCTTTAAAGGGTAAGTTGAACATGGCTAGCTGTAATGCCAGAAAGACATGATTTTATACTAATTATTGCTGGATTGCAGGGCATGGAGTTGAATGTCTTCCAGAAATAGTTTGGGCTGCTCCTGGAGGAATAAGGAGTTTTATGTAACTGCCTGTCCCTGACCCCTGCAGAGAGGTGCAGATATGTAGCAGAATATTAGCAGGAAGTTCTTGGTCTCAGCCTATAAGTGATGCTATGGAGCTGACTGCTCAACTTTTTCTTTCAATGCAAACAAACATCTGTTATCACTCCTGTAAAAATGTATCATCATCCTTTAGACTTTTTCCCATACCTCTGAGCGCTAGCCAAGCTTGAGATGGGAGCTGTACCATACTGCTTTTTTAAAGCAGTGGGTTTTTTCTGATTTCCAAGTTAGACTTGTGTTCTACATTACTGGGTGTTTTGTTACCTGAGTTCTAGTACCATGCTACTACTCTATGAGCTTTTGGGTCACGTCTACCCTGCAGTGATCCATCCAGTTCAGCTTTTAACTCCTGGAAGGCTTGCCCTGACTTGTATAGAACTCACTGTTCAGAATGGGCTGGCTTCTCTTCTTTGATTGTTCCAGAGACTTGACCAAAGAAGATCTGGAGTGGAAGGCCCCTGGACTGCACAAGGATATTCTGTTTGGCCTTGAGACTAGGCTTTTCATCTAGCCACTGTTCACCATATTCTAGTGGTATAGCAATTTGGTGGTGGTTGTAGGCTATTGCCTGTTTCCCATTACAGAATATCTTTGTGTGGATATTACCATAGAAATGTCTATAAACAAATAAATTTGGGGTGTTTCTTTGGGACATGAGATTCTTTTCTGGACTGTTCAATGGGAGAATGGTCTGATATCCATTTTGTATACTGTGTCAGACTGCAGAACTGCTATAGAGTGTAGTATTATTGGGTGTAGAAGTTGAAAGCGAAGTATGTGAGTATTCTTGTGCTTGCTGCTCCTCCAGTGATTTTGCTGTGTTAAATGTATGATAACCAAGAGAAGGTAGCAGTTGTGGATATCAGCCCTTGCAAGCATGCAGTGTCCTGAATTTCCTTTTCAAGAGCCTGCATACCAAGGGCATCTGAGAAGGGACTCAGGAGTTCCCATCTAATGTGCAGGCTTTAAAGAGAAGGAAAGAAAAGAAGAAAAACTTATGTGTGATGGGACTTCCCTGCTGTCATTCCCCTACAGAGCTGCTCTTGTCTCTTGTTGCATTGTAACAGTAATTGCCAGCTAAATATCTACTTACACTGTCACATGTAGATTTGCAGAAAAGGACCTGGACATTACAGTGGACAATAAGCTGAATATGAATCAACAGTGTTCGTGTTGCAAAAAAGGATAACCGCTTACGGGGCTGCATTGGTAGGAGCATTGCCAGAAGATAGAGGGAAGTGATTCTTCTTCTCTATTCAGCCCTTGGTGAGGCCACATCTGGAGTACTGGGGATACTTTTGGGCCCCTCACTACAGAAAGGATGTGGAAAAATTGGAGAGAGCCCAGTGGAGGGCAACAAAAATGGTTTGGGGCTGGGGCACCTGACTTACAAGGAGAGACTAAAGGAACTGGGCTTATTTAGTCTGCAAAAGAGACGACTGAGTGGGGATTTGCTAGCAGCCTTCAGCTATCTGAAGGGTGCCTTGCCACACTTCCTCCACAGCTCAGGCATCAGCTCTATGCTGGTGGCGATTTGATAGCTGCCTTCAACTACCTAAAGAGAATGGAGTGAGACTGTTCTCAGTGGTGGCAGATGACAGAACAAGGAGCAATGGTCTTAAATTGCAGCAAGGGACATTTAGGTTAGATATTAGGAAAAACTTCCTTACTAGGAGGATAGTAAGACGCTGGAACAGGTTATCTAGAGAGGTGGTGGAATCTCTAACCTTGGAGGCTTGTAAGACCTGGCTAGACAAAGCCTTGGCTGGGATATGATATAGGTGGGAGATGGTCCTCCTTTGGATTAGATTAGTGGTTCTCAACCATTTTTGTACCAGAACCCATTTGTAAACATCAATGGCCAGTTCTGACCCAGTGCCCCTCACTCCTAACCCCCAGCCCCCAGTGTGTGGAGGAGTGGGGGCCCCTCAAGCAGCCCTTTGCAGGCTGGAACTCTGCAAGGGGAAACCTGCAGCTCCCCACGTTTTTCTCCTTTAAAGAAGAATCCATTTTGAAAGTTTGTTTATGATCCTTTCATTTATTCTTGCAACCCATGGGCTGAGAAATGCTAGACTAGATGACCTGAGGTCCCTTCCATCCCTAATTTTCTTTGATTCTGTGATTCAGTACATTGGGCGTAATTTAGCTACAGGTTGGAGCTATTAACTTTAGGTCTGTCAATGTAAACCAGCTTGATGGCTTTACAGTGATTTCTCCTAAGTTCTGTGTGGAAAACTTTTTTGTGGGGAGGGGAGGAGGGGTTGGCAAGGGGGAGACTGTCTATGTAGAGAGAGTTAGTGGCTTCATTTCATTATTCAGAGCCCAGGTACAGTGTTAGGAACAAACCTTATAGCACATGGGCGTGTCACCAAAGAAAGACCTAAAGAACTGGCAATCAGGAAGGAAGCATATAGATTCATAGATGTTAGGGTCGGAAGGGACCTCAATAGATCATTGAGTCTGACCCCCTGCATAGGCAGGAAAGAGTGCTGGGTCTAGATGACCCCAG
>JAGPOW010002791.1:33615066-33637112 GCA_030014935.1 Caiman crocodilus
AAAAAGAGACTAGATTAGTCAGGCATGATCTACCTGCTATGAACCAGTGCTGGTTTCCCCTCAGCATAATTTGTCCTGCCAGGCTCTCACAAATGTGAGTCTTGGTAATTTTTTCAAAGAATTTGCCAAGGATGGAGGTGAGACTGACTGTCCTATAGTTGCCTGGATCCTCCTTCCTCCCCTTCTTGAAAATGGAGACCACACTGGCCCTTTTCCAGTCCTCCGGGACGTGGCCCGTGTGCCACGAGCATTCAGATATTCCTGCCAGTGGCTGTGCAATGACGTCGGCCAGTGCCTTCAGTACCCTCGGATGGAGCTCATCCAGGCCTGCTGACTTAAATGCATCCAGTTCCTCCAGGTGACTCTGCACCATCTCAGGGTCTACGCATGGTAGTCTGGCACCCTGCTGCTGCCTCTCCACAGTCCCAGTGAGAGACTTGTCCTGCCTCTCATTTAAGAACACTGAGCCAGAGAATTCATTGAGGAGTTCAGCCTTGTCCCCCCTGTCTGTCACCAATTGCTTATGCCCATCTAGTAGAGGTCCTATTCCACCCTGCGCTTTCCTTTTGCTCCCTATATAGCTGAAAAACAATTTCTTGTTATCCTTTACTTGGGATGCCATCCTCAGCTCCGTGGTAGATTTGGCCTGTCTAATTGCCTCCCTACAAGTGCGAGCAGTGGAGGTATACTCCTCTGGTAATCTCTCCGTTTCCACTTTTTATATGCTCCCCTTTTAGCCCGTAGGTTGCTCTGTATTTCTCTGGTCAGCCAGGGAAGCTTTCTGGCCCCTTTCCCTCTTTTTCCTCGCATCGAGATTGTCTCCCTCTGTGCTCGAAGGATCATTTCCTTAAGGCACAGCCACCCTTCCTGGGCTCTCATCTCTTCAAAACTCTTACTCTGCATTGCATCCTTGACTAATTGCCTGAGTTCATTGAAATCAGCTTTCCTAAAGTCTAGCACTTTCACTCTACTAGTTACCTTACCCACTCGACATCTTATGATGAATTCTATTATTTGGTGATCACTGTCCCCCAGGTGACCACCAATCTGTAGGTCTCCTACCATGTCATCTCCCATTGCCAATACCAGGTCCAGTAAGGCATTTCCCCTAGTGGGACCATGTACCTCTTGTGTCAGGTGGAGGTCCTGTACACAGGATAGGAACCTGCATGAACGGTGGGACTTTGCTGTCTGCGTCTCCCAGCAGATGTCTGGGTAGTTTAGGTCCCCCATGACTACTGCCCCCTTAGTTTTTATGGTCTCTGAGAGCTGTCTCAGGAGCCCCAAATCTAGCTCTTCCCCTTTGTGTGGGGGTCTGTAGCAGACATATAACATATAACTGTCATCTATTGCCTTAAAAGCAATTTAAAAGCTCAGTAACTCAGCTGGCTAGACAGTAGACTCAGTCTTTGGCCCTGTCTGTGAAGCCTGACAGGGACTGCTCCACTGCAGCCAGGCAGACCCCAGCTTGGGTCTGTACTGGTGGGACAGAAAAAGAAGGGAATTAAACCCTCCTCCAACTCCCCATTCACTTCAGGCTGCTGCTGGGGCTGGCCATACCCCCTTCCACTTGAGCGGCAACGGGGAAGGGTGGGAAATGCAGAGGCTACATCCCCCGTCCCCTCATCAGGCAGCAGAACTGAAGATCCCGCATCACTTGCCACCACAGACCTGAGGGTAATAATTGACCACAGTATGAACATGAGCTGGCAGTGCACAGCAGTTACACAAGGTATCAGTTGCACAAGCACCCATGTCATCAGTTTTGCCTGTCAGCAGCTAGAGGTGCAGGGCTCCAGAACCCCTGCACCAACCTCCTTGACAGCTGGCAGGCTTCATGGCCGCAGCAGGGGCTAGCAGGCCTGCAGTTTTGACACCGCTGTGGCTTAATGCATGCACGTGATACGAGTTTTGCTTTCAAGACTTTGGGGTGCAGTTTCTCTGAACCCCCTGCACCTATCTCTGTGAAACTTGGCACACTTCATTCCCTCAGAATGGGCTACCAGTCTTGCAAGTTTCATCCAAATCAGGCCAGAAATGACAACATTATAGACTGTTTTGACCTTCCCTATTACAGCCTGTGGGCAAAATGGCAAAACATTTCAACCTGCCTCATTTTGTTTTAAGGCTGTTTTGACCATATCTGTTCTGTTTTGATTTTTGCTGTTTTGACCTCAAAACAAGTTGAAACAAAACTGGCAGCAAAATTTCGCACAGCCCTAACAGACAGCACATCAGTATTTGAAACAAATCTCCCACAGCTCTATCACATGAACCGCAAATGATTGTTCTGGAATGTGCCCCTTTGGGTTTTTCCCAAGGAGACAGCTCTTTGTGGGAGAAACAATGGCCAGAATCCCTAATTATTTTAAAGATAGGAACAACTTTTTTTTTCTTTATTATTGCTCCAAAATGCTCCTAAAAAGGATTAACACCCAAGGGACTTGCGTTTGCAATACATCTGAATTTCTCAATGAATCTTTACATGCCATTTAAGGCCACTTCAGGCTAAGTTTAAACACAGTTTAGCCAGTCAGAGCATAATAAATAAATAAATAATGCATGTTGCACTCTGGTGGCATAAATGATGCAGTGGACTCATACACAGCCATCTGAAGGACATCAGCATACAGGTACTATGGCAGCTTGGCCAGGCAGCTCCTGGCTATCATTTGAAATTCTTTGGATAGGCAGAGATAAGTGTAGACATAGCATTCATGTGGTTTGAGTCGCACGCATACTGGGAAGTGTGCAGACCAATTCAGGTTAGTTTCCATGGGGGTGGAAGTAGGATGCTGGGGGAAATTCTTGACAGGGGCTGTTCTGCCATGGCCAGGCAGACCCAAACTGAGGTCCCCCAGGGAAAGAGAGAGAATAAATCCCTTCCCTACCCCCTTCACCTTAGGGGGCTGTGATGGGCTGGCATCTGGCTATGCCCCTGCTCTGATTAGAGAGCGGAGGGGCAGAGCCAGCCCTGCTCCACTGGAGTAGACAGCACAACACAGCCCAGTCCAGGAATGCTGGGGGACTCTGATTTAACTTAAACCAAGAAGGGGTCTGGGACAGAAGTTCCATAAACTGGTTTGACCTCAGTCAGTGAACTCTGATACTACATGCAACCAAGTTTATCTTAAACCAGTTTCAGCACCATTTTGAAACTGGTTTATGTGCACTGAACTTCTATTCCGTTACAGGTTTAAATCAGTTTCTGATCACTTAAACCTGTTTGTGTGTAACTTGTGTCCCTAGCCCTGATGTTTGTAAAACAGAGTTTATCAAGCCCTAGGCTGTGTCCTTACTGACTGAATCATCTATTTTTTGTATTTGATAGGTTTAATACTGCTACTTTGAGATACAGGGCTTTTATCATCCAGAGAAGGAAGTGGACCACCCACAAAACGTAGCAGGTTCACAGCATTGCTTCTTTCTCAAACACCTCAAATGAAAATCAACAACTACCTTAAAATGTTAAAGCAAGAAAGGATCATTAAATCATAGCACAGTTTAACCCAGTTACCGGTCTGGTAACTTGTTCTTGGCAAAAGGACATCCTCTAGGAAGACAACTGGTTCTGATTTGAAGAAAGTGAGACATGGGGAGTCCTTTGTTTTTCTTGGTAGTCTATTTTATTCTGGGATGTACTTGATCAACTCCTATCCCTTGACTGTTAGCTGTAAAATTTTAACCTAATTCTCAGATTTGCCCTGTCAATGTCTCTTGTCAAAACTAGAATCATTTATATCTAAAAGAATCTGGAAAGAAATGAAGGCCATTATTTGAAAGAGAGGATATGAATACTATGTAGTTTTTCAGGTCTTTGCAGATAGTTTGAGCATTGTGATTTTTACTAAGATGTTATTAAAACCTCTTAAGTGGACAGTTCACAATAATCTTTCACTTCATTACTTGCTTTTCTAGCTTGCTGTCTCTAAAATGCTTTCTCTGTATTAGAGGATGCAAGGGGGCTGATCTACTGGGACACTTATTGACTTGAATGAAGAGGGGTAAACTCCTGTGTGCATAGCTTTATGTGATGTACTTATTTCCATTCCTCCCTCCCCCAGTATATGAAGATAAATGTCATAGTAGAGGTCAGCCGTGGTGTTGTATGTAAATCTGTCCTCTGTATGCATGAAATAAATATAGGTGCATCCATGTACAAGCACAATGTTATGTACAGTTCTGGAGGTATGGGATATGTAGGAATTAAAGGGCCCTGAGCATTACATATTGATAAAGCCATTTGAACTAGGTGCAGTTATTCCATCATAACAAAGCAATTCAGGTGTACTGAGGCATCAGCTTGAAGGTTCTGCCAAGCACCAGAGATTTATGGAGAATCAGCAGAATAGGGAAGTAGTAACATATTCGAAATGCAGAAACAATGGGCAGGGTTTTGCTGAGTCCTGTGGATATGCAGGTGTATCAACCTAGCAGTGTAGCAGAGGGTAGGGATCTATACGGGCCAAAGTTATGGAGTATTTTTAGGGGTGGGGGGAGTAAGGTGGGAACCATCAAATAAGTGTAATTATGCAGACATGAGACTGAGAAAAGGAGGATTAAGGCCTCTGATAAAATAAATCTCCTGTCAGGGGTTGTATTTAGTTAGTTACTGTGATTTTTAACAGCCAAAAGAAAATCAACTCTCCAGGATTAGTTACTTGTGAAACAGTTGCTTTAAGGCTGAGATGTAGATTCCATTGCATGAAAAAAGAGAGAACATAGGTTAAGACAAGGGCGAGCAATTATTTTGGACAGAGGGACACTTACTGAGTTTTGGCAAGCCATCAAGGGCCGCGTAACAGGCAGTCCAGGGCAGATTAATTTTAATTCTCTGCATTTTTTTAGGGGCCCCATGGGCTGGATAGAAAGGCCTGGCGGGCCGCATCCGGTCCCCGGGCCGCATTTTGCCCACCCCTGGGTTAAGAGATGTCACTTGAAAATGACAAAGGGATGTTTGTCTTGATAAAACATTATAGTAGTCTCTTATCTTCAATAACTATAATGGCACAATGGGGATCCTCCCTGTAGATGTCCTTTTTAATCAACCAGCTTGTTCTTTCATGGTGACAAACACTGCAGAGCTTTAGTTCTTATATTTATATTTATTTCTTTTCTTTTTTCTTTTTATTGCTTTCTCTTAGTTTCATAACACTGCTGTTGCATCCTTATATAACCCATTTCATGGGTTGAATCATTTTCAGATCTAATATATAGTGACAGTAGGTCAGGTCTTTTGTATGCAGTCTGTTTCCCATGTCACAATAGTGAAATGTTCATGCCATCCAGTCAAGGTAATTCTAGTTTGAGCATTTAGAAAAATAACCAGCATTTGTTTTTTGTAGTATCAATTTCTGGTGTAGTTCTAGCAAGGTACCTGTTCAAAATGCAACATACGGTATATTTTGGTGCACGGGAGGCCCAGAATCCAGAAATACAGAGTTTGTGCCTGCAATAAAATTGCATGGTAGAAATTTTGTGGTGGAATCCTTTACTGATGGTGAACATGAACAACATCCAAATCACCAGTAGTAATGTGCACATATCTGAGAGTGCTGTTCTGAGATGAACAAAAAGTGTTTACCCTAATTATTTGTGTTGCCTTATGCAATATTGAGCACATTAATAAGATTAACAAAGAAAGAGCACCAAGCACACAGACATAGGGTGAACTGATTTACATCCATTATCAAACCAGAGAGTTGAACCTGAAAAACCCAACATTTTTTTTTAACATAGATGTTATAGTCTGCCAAAAATAAAATGCCAAAGACAGCTAGAGCTTTTCAAAACAGGATTCAGAGGACTTTGAAGTTTGATGGATCACTTTCTCATGGATCAGTTTTGTCTCCTGCATCCTTTATTTAATAATAAAGTCCTTTAATGAGATCCTGCAGAAAGATACCATACCAGAATAGCCTGAGGATGACCTGCATTTCTCAGCTGAAGATTTATCTTTAAGTCTCTGTTGCACATACACATGAGTATGATCCAATCTAATCCAATCCAATCAGTATGGGAGTCACTGTACATACATGTTATGCAAATCTAGATCATAATTCCACTGTAAAATTTGCAAAGAGAGTTGCACTCAATAAATGTTCTGCATGTACATTTCAGTAAAATATTTCTGAAGTCATGCATTTATTCATAGCTCCTGCTCCTGGTAATCTTTATGGTGCTTGCACATTCAAACATATATTGTGACTGGTCTTGACAATGTTCCTTTCTGATCTATACAGGGTTGCTTGTTTTCTCTTTCTCCTTTCCACCTCCTCCTGATAGTCTATAGCTTGCTGGAGAACACAGAGCACATTGTGAAACCCAAAACAAAAGCTTACTCAGCCATTCTTTCCCATCAGTCTACTATTGCTGTTCATGGATTATGATATTAGATTTGAAATTTTACTGCTCTAACAAAAAGCAGTGTCTGTTTTAGTAGCTACCACTCCTCTGTTCTTTAACATTATTTTTTGTAAAGAAGTTAGCAGTGTTCTATGAAAATATCTTTTGCTGCATGACCTGTGGTTTTCCTTGAAGTAGTGTCTGATCTTCCTTGCAGCTGGAAACAGGTCTGTTCCAGACACAGCTCATTTTAATATTAACCCAAATCCCTAGCCTAAGAATTGCACAGGTGTAAATGCAAGCCCTGTGAGTGGTTGCATAATTGCATTAAGTAAATATAAGTATGTGCTTAAATTTTTGCAGGAGATATTCTTATAAAAGTGGATTTCAGGCTGAATTCAGTCCACCAAGACATATCATCCATTTCCCAGTGCTGCTTATGGGTCTCAGTGACCCACAGGCAGCAAGTGGGGCACACTGAACAGCCCTGTGCCCTGCACACAGCACCTCCCACCACTTTTATCCCAGAGCAGTGAGATGTCCACTGCATGCAGCTTGTCCCTGAAGTTGCCAGAGCAGGATGGGCCACATGCATTGCCTACTCTGGCCACTTCAGGACCCACATTGGATCCAAAATGCAGGGCAGGATTGAGTCTAGGCTGGGTCATGAACTGGCCCTGTGACACCTCTTGTTTACATCATGGAAGGTGCTTCTACATTCCAGTTCTGAAATTTAGCTCTGCAAAGTGTCACACAGCTGGTTGAAATGATTCCTCTAGTTTGCAGGAGCATGAGATCACTTTGTACATAAGAACCACAAAAGTGTATAGAGAAGCAGCCTGTATGTTTCTCCTTAGTCACACCAAGTACAGGGATACATGCCTTTCCCACATGAGACTGTTAAGAAAATATCCTCTTCTCTATCTTGCAGAATGGGTAGAGAACGTAGTACATTTTTTCCCTATCAGAACAGGTATACCAGCAGCAGCAGCAATCCCTCAATTCAAGGATGATCTCTACTGTGGCTCACTGATGGGTGTTGAGGCATACCACACAGTATAGGAATAAATAACCTTCCCCCTGTTTATCACCTCCTTGTCCACACTGCTCTCATGGGAAATGTGAGAACAACAGCACTCCCACCTCATCTATGTGATGTTGTTCATTTACATTAAATTACATGTATGTGTACCTGTTAAAAACACTGTATACAGCCTTCCTTAGTAAAGTGCTCTGAACACAAGCAGAAAGAAAGAAATTACATCAAACATTAATCTTCTCCCCAGTAACATTCTTTGATTCAGTCTGGTACTAGTATTCCTGGACAAATATAGCTTCAGAGGAAGAAGAGAAAGCTGAGGAGGGGAGTCTGGTATAGAGCACTGTTCCACTTGACAATGGTGGGAACTGTGGGTTTGGCTCATTCCCGGAAATATGCAAAACTGAACCTTTTTCATGGGGGAATTAACAAGTTATGTGGACTCAGCCTAGTTTCTTTAATGGATTTAAAACAGGTTTTGGTATGGTACAGCTAAGCACATCAGGAATGGAACAGAAAATAGTCATCTGGAATCCAAAAGCTGTGGAAACTGCCTCTCACCCCATATAGAGCAAATGACAAAAACTGTTTTTGCTGTAATCTGAAATCCTCCTTTTCTCCTCCCATTTTGTGTATGCACTTATGCTTTTTTCCTGTACTTAAAGCCAAAGGCACAGGGCAGTTGTAAAGCCACCTTATCTTTCAATAAGCAGGGCTCTAGTGTTACAGCAAAAACATTTTTTCATTAAAATGTACTTACTAAAACAATTGAATTTAGTTTTCTGGATCTCCTTGTCTGCTTTTTGAGATGCTAGAATGTAGGTCTAAGCACTTTTTTCCCTTTTTCTGCTTTGGTAATCCCTATTTCTCCTTCTGCCTGATCCTGGTTTTACACTGAGCTCTGACATTTCAGTGACAGGAGATAATATCAGTTTTATGACTTTTTTGGGATCCAGAGGTAGGTTGTAATGAACACACATTTTTTGTAACAGTTTGAAAAGCAGGCCATGGAAAACTCAAAGAATGTGAAATTTGTCTGTGTCTGTCTGTTGAAGTCCACTTATCCATTCAAGTTTCATTTTGGTATGAGAGCCCCTTTTTACAATAGGACAAAAGCTTGTAAGGTATGGTTTTCAGAACTGCTCAAAGTTGATCTTTGTTTTTAAGTCAGTGGTGAAGCCAGTCACTTCAGTGGGAACAAAGTAAGGCCAACCCCCAACTAAGTGCTCCCAAGAAACGTCAGTTGTAGAGTATCTTCACTTGCCCAGCCCTGTTCCTTGCTTCTTTCCAACATTTCATATTTGAAATGAAATTCTGCCCTATTCCCTGTTCATTGCTGGCAATGAGCAGGGCATTCTCTACTGCAAATGCCTTCTCACAGTAGAGTAGCAAGTATAGAGCTACGAGAGAAACCTTGAGTTCTTTTCTCAGCACCTCACAACATTGAGGGAGGATCAAAATGTAGCAGGGCAGCTGAATTGTTGAAGATCAAAGGGGAATTCTGTCCACATCAGACACACACTCAGAGACTGCCAGTTCTTGACTTACTGCTGTCTTCCAGAGGATAAGACTAACTCTTGGGCAGCTTGCACTGAATGTCTCTGCTTGTAAATGTTTAATTACAGTAAACCTGGAGCATAGAGGCTGAGTGACTGATGTTGTGGGTCCAACACAGGTTTATGTATCTAAAGGCCTTATTTTGACTCCTGAAGCTGAGTATTCCATGCTATGAGACCTCGAGCTAGATCCTTTAGAGCAGGGGTGGACAGTCTGCGGCATGCATGCCACACAAGTGGCACAAATAGCTTCTGTGTCTGGCATGCAGCAAATTGAGGAGGGCATAAGCAACACACTGGGAGATAGGGCAGAAATCAGAGCAGCAGATTGGGCAGTGGAAGGCAATTGAAGTAGCACTTAGGGAGGGTGCAGGGCTAATTTGTGTCACACCTGCCATAAAGGTTGCCTTCCCCTCTTCCCCCCCCCCCCACTTTAGAATATGTCAACTTCATGGTAATAGAAAATCACTTGATGATACCATGCATTTATTTAAATTTCTGCAAAGTTCAACCTCTTGTGGTGGAGAGGCCTTATTTCTTCCCTAGTTGTTACTGAACCTATCAGAATTTTTTATTATATATTTACTTTATCTGAGTACAGATCTAAAGCTTGTTTTTGTATTAAGTTATGATTCTGTCATACACCCCTTACCCTTCCATCCCCCTACCCACCCCCCCGCCCATCTGCAGTCTTCAAAATAGGAGAAGGAATAGTGCAAAAATATTAAAGGGCCATAATACAAATGAAAGGAAGCCAGAAAAGCAGAGGAGGAAGTAGAGAACAAGAGATGCAAAGGGATCCAGACACAGTAAAGTACATGTGGTGTGTATGTGCATGGGCGTTTTCTTCATGATATTTAAAGAAGGCATAGCACCAAAGTCCTAAATTGTGTAGTTGAACTTTCCTTCACATTTGTGATCCATTCAGATACCTAACAATATCCATTATGTACACCAGGCTTGTTTGTTCTGCACGTTGCTGCTGTTACAATGTTTCTTGCCATTTTTAAAAATGCACAATTAAACACTACCCTACAAGCAAGGTGGCCAGACACTCCTTTTATTATGCAAACGCCTGATTACCTTCATACAGAGTGCGTGTCAATACTACAAAGAATGCAGCTTTGTATTGCACCCTAAATCTTCCCTCTGCTTTTGATGAGATAGTGGGAATATGCTCTCCAGGAGAGGGTCTTCTGCTGTCAATCCTAGAACTTCTTATCAGTGCCTGGAAGCAGGAGCATTTCTTCTGGTTTTAATCAGAGAATCAGGTACAGTATAAGAGAAGAGGCAGCTGTCTAAATAATAGTGTTCTATCCAATCCTGCGCTTTTTAAAGCACACCAATGTCTTGAGATGCATGCAGAAAATTAGGCATGAAACAGCTGTCAGAACCTGCAGCATCCTATAGTATTTAAGAAACAGGTGTCCCCATCAGCTGTAGACTCTGGGTGTCCATGAGGTGATTGAGAGTTGGTGGAAAAGATTATACCTAACTGTGTTCCCATAACTGGACTATGAGCATGTCTACATTGAGGAGAACTGTTTCAGGGGATCAGTCTCTGAGGGAATCCTAGCTTGGGTGTGAGCACTCCCCCTGTAAAGCTAGACCTGAGTTACTGCCTTCTTACTGCTGCTGCACTCACGTCTGCATGTCACTGGGACTCCTGGTGATTTATGTGTGATTCCTAGCACTGCGGGAAGCTAAGCCAGCCACTGTGACTTTCTTGCTGTGAAGTGCAGAAACTGTTCTTCCTCTGGCTTATGAGGGAATTGTAGGATGGTAATGCAGGACCACCAGACCTGAAGTAATTTAGCCTGTGTCCTCACTGTTAAGTGAGTAGTAACGTACCAGTCCAAATGATCACCTCACTTAGCTTTCAGTTTATAGACCTTACACGCAGCTCAGGTTGAAAACACCAACAAACTGGTGGGAATTGGGATGTGATAGTAAAAAGGGAAGGGGCAACTGCCAAGTTAGAGCCCATGCTGACTCTGCAGTGAAGTTGTGCCCTGTGGCTTCAACTAGTCTGCAGATTTAGTCTTGTCATTAGATCCCTGGCTTTACAAGTTGTAATTTGCTTGAGAGCCTGAGTGGAGCTTTCTGATTATAAAGGAGGTGATCAGATCATAGCCTACATGGGGAGGAGACTTCTGATAGGGGGGCTAGCTGGCAAAGTTGTAACAGGATCCACTGACTGGAAGCTGAAGCAAAATGAACTCAGGCTAGAAATAAGGGGCAAATGTTAAGTGATGGTAATTGCCATTGGAATAATTTAGCACAGGATGTGGTGAATTTTCCCTGTCGCTTTTAAACCAAGAAAGCATTTTCCTAGGTTGTTTGTTTAGTCTTATGCTCTTGGTTTAACAATTGCTTGTTCAATAGGAACTATTTAACAGCTTTTAACAACCTCCTTTAAAAAAAAAAAAGTGCTGTAATATTAGAAAATTTCATTTCATCTCTTCAGGGGACCATCTGGTATCATTGTGAGCAGAAACTGTAGTTACCACAGCTGTTTGAGCACATGAAAGATCTCCAATCTCCTATAGCATCCACTTAGTTACTTGAAAGAAGAAATCTTGGATATGGAAAAGATAAAGAGCACCTTTATCATCTCTGGAAAAGATGGCAGTGCCTCCTAGGTCATCTGCCTTCTGAGTTTTCGGGTTTGTATATACAGCACTTTTTGCACTATAGGATTCCCAGTTTTGACTGGGAATTCTGGGCACAACTGTAATGGACGTGTTAACTCAAGATTTTCAAAAGTGATTAATGATTTGGGGCATTCAAGTAAGACAAATTCCAGAAGCCAAGTTTCTCAGAGGCAGATAAATATCAGGTCCTTCAGGTTTCTCAGATTCAGCCTCCTAAAATGGAGGCACCAAAAATCACTTGTCCCTTTTAGAAAAATCTTTGGCTAAATAAATTTCTTCTAGTTCAGACTCTTACTATAAAACTAGCGGAAAATAAATTTAAATGATAGAGAGAAACTGCAGTGCAGCTAGATAATCTGTCACGTTATTCACTCACTTTAATTCTCGTTTCTTGGAAGATGCGTCCTATGCAAAGCAATTAACCTCTATTCAGATTATTTGAAAAAATAAATAACACAATTCTTGGTCACAGCTAGCTCCTGCCTGTATATATTAGAAGAGTGTTCTAACTCCTACTCAAGTAATGCAGAGAACACAGCTCCATAGCTTGCTTAAACTTTTTCAGGAATGTAAAGGTTTTGTTTTTCTTAGGAAACCATATTCAAGGGACATTCAAAAGACCTAAAACAAGCATCAAATATCTATGCTTTGTTAAAAGCTTCCTCTATCTTGTAGTTTGTTTTTCCCACACTCCGGCCCCCTTGATGTCATAAAATGACTAGGACAAGAATTTCCACTATTGCTCTTCTTTTGATAAATGAAATGTTAAGTTGCCATGTAAGAAAGCAAACCTAGACCTATGTGAGCTCAATATATGGGACTTCTGTGCACTTTAGAAGAGACGTCTTAGGTAGATGGGGCTTTACTCTGACTGCTTTTACATAAAATAATTCTGAAAGGTTTCTTCTGTCATTTGATTTAGCTAGTTATCTTTAATGAGTAATGAATACTTTAGAGAAAGAGCATCTTTGTTAATGATTCAATACAACAACCTTTTAGTATAAGGTGATAAACACCTTAGACCTCTAGAGCAGCCCAAAGAGGGATGGAAGATTTGTGGTTGGCAAGAGTGGAAGGAATTCATTTCAAGTTCCTGTATCCATAAACAAGATATACCCCCAATTAAAAAAGAAAAATAAATGTCCTTTGCATGGCTGCTGTAATCAAGGCACACAAAGATGCTGTCTTTGCAATGGTTGTCATGCCAGTGACAAAGAATGGAATGGAGATTACGTTCATCCTGGTGTGTGCTCAAGAGAAGGTTGTGAGTAGTTCCCAAATGGCCTTCTACAGGGGAGTGTAGAACAATATTTACCATTCTCATGCCAGTCATTCGTCTCTGTTTTGGCAGGTTAGTGAGCTTGCTGGGAGGAAATCATGTTGTAAGATGGTTTTATATGTGGCATAACAGAGTTATTCTTGTTTCTGAGATGCTTGGTTTGTTTGCTGGTCATGGAAGAGATCACTGGATTTGACTGTCACCAGATGGAAGGATTCAGGTTGGATGACCAGTAGGTTGTGGAAATAAGCCACTTGTGGTATTTCATATCTGACTTCAGGCCTGGATGCCCATGTCACCTTTGTGTAATTTGGAGTGCAAACTGCTGAATAGGAACAGCAGGAAGCTTTAGTTCAGACTTGCTTTTCAGTAATTATACATTGAGAAGCCCTGTAGCCCAAACATCATTTCCCTGTCAAATTCCATCCAGTCCTTTAAGTGCTAGTGTGCAAGTAGAGGGGCTTCTCCACTGGTTTTCACTCATTTTTCACTTGTATGATGTCTAGATTTGGAAATTGTCAACTTCCAGACAAGGAGGATCAGCTGAGAAGTCAAATGGGACCTCTCTGAGCCTCTTTTTGAATGTACTGGGACAACCTGTCCCTTCCTTTTTATTTCCTAGTCCCATCCCTTAATTGCAGCTTGAGTTCCCCAAACAGAAGCAGTGCAGCAGAGGAAAGGAGATGATCTCAACTGGGAGCCGGTTCCCATAGGTTCCATTTCCCACTCTGCTAATAACTTGGCTGTTTGATCTGTCTTGTCTTGTTTCTGTACCTTGATTTTTGTTTCCCATCTGCCCAGTGGGGTTGCCCATCTCACAAGGTTATTGGGTGGCTTAGTTCTTTTCCGCTGGTAGAACATTTAAATTCCTTTGACAAAAAGTGCAACAGAAAGGGAGTGCATTACTTGTGTTAATTATTCAAACCTTTTTGCAAGATCATAGAGCTGGAAGGAACCCTGAAGGATCATCGAGTCCAGCCCCCTGCATGAGCAAGAAGACATCTGGGGTCAGACAACCCCAGCAAGGTGTGACCGTCCATTCTTCTCTTGAAGACCTCTAGAGTAAATGATTGCACCACCTCTGGGGGAAGCTTGTTCCATAGTCTGAACACCCTAGTTGTAAAGAAGTTTTTCCTAATGTTCAGCCTGACACTATCTTCCAGGAGCTTGTGGCTGTTGTTTCTAGTTTTCCCCCAGGTGCCCTGGTGAATAGTTGTTCACCAAGCCCCTGATGTATGCCTCTGATATAGCAGTAAGCTGCAATCAGGTCCCCTCTCAGCCTTCTTTTCTTTAGGGTGAAGAGTCTAAGATCCCTCAGCCTCTCCTCATATGGCTTGCCATGCAAGTCCCTGATTATGTGGATGGCCCTTCTCTGGATCATTGCAATGATTTATCCCAGAGGATTGCAACTTTGTGGTCAGTTTTTCCCTATGTATCAACCATTGTCTACTCTGGTTCCGTAATTGTTTGAACCTTCACTACATCCCACAGGACTCAGACAGGAGTGAAAGAGGCCAGGGTTAGTCTTTGAATGAACAGGAAAGAGACAGTGCCAAGTAAGGCCTATCACAACTCAGTATTTAACATGCAGAAAATCTGAGAGTACCAGTTATAAAACTACTGCCTGTAATGGTACTGAAATGAATGCCTGGAATTTGGAACTGGTGGCTTAGCAGCTAACCAGCTAACCTGCTACCATGACAAGAGGAGCCCTGCTGTTTATCATCCTCCCCCTCGCTGTGCTTTCATCTTCTTGCCATCTCCAGTCTTTCCTAAAATTTAGATTGCTTTTTTTTAAGTCTTTCAAGATATACAGCCTTTTGATTGATCAGATATGCAGCATCAGGAAGCCAGCAGGTGCCAGATACAGAAATTCTCTGCCTCTATTTATTTTCATAGGTCTGGTCAGAGACAAAAAACACCATGAGTTTTACCTAACTGGTAATTGAAATCAAACTGGCAAAGCCTGTATTACCTGTTGCTTACCTCAGAGGAGTTCAGTGTGGTAACATCTGCCAGCTTGAGTTAGGACCAGCCAGGAAATGTTCCCAACACATTCCTATGGGGAGGAGGAGGAAGCTGAAGTCTGGTTTTCCATCCATTAATGCAAGAATCTTGCTTCTAAGTGCTGCCTTTGGGCATAATTTTAGATAGAAAGGGCTGTGAGTTTTACTTCTGTCAAACTAACTCTTCCAGTTGCTTCATTAAAGTGGGGTTGCACTCTGAAAAGTGACTGTCTAGGGGTCACAGTCTCACTGCACAACTCATTGTTGTGTTCACAGTTTAGTCATTTACTTTAGTGCCTAAAATCAGAGTCTTACTGTCTTGTTTGCTAGTTATATATTAGCAGAGCAGACCCAGCTCACTTCTGGAGCAGAGCTGGTTTCCATATTTTTATATCAATGTCCTCAACAGGATTTTTAACCAAGTTCTGCAGCCATGGACAGATGTGCTGTTTGAAGAGCTCTAAATTCCTTTCAGGTGCTGCAAACAGTGAGCATTTGACTTCAAAAATGATCTTTGAAAAAGGAGGGCCATTTTTGAGTGCTTCGTTAGAGCCCTTTCTCCAACTGAGGTGGACAGGGGGTTCCTGGGTCCTCTGGCACAGTACTCTGGCCATCTTGCCCCCTCCTTGCCACATTGTGGATGGAGGATCCAGAGCATGGCAGACAGGCAGCAAGCTCTCTTTTGCACTCTGAACTCAACCTCTGAGAAGCATGCATTCCTTTGCAGCTATAGTTGTGGTAACTCTCAGGAAGAGTTCAGTTTCATTCTCATTTCTAAGGTTTTATGCTTGCTGATTCTCTGCTTTATTAATCAGCTTAGTTATATCAGATGACTATTTTACAGTAGTCTGGAATTTTCTGTTCGTCCCTGTGTCTGTTCTTGAGTTGGCTTTCATCCTGTGCCTTTGGTTTGGATCACAGGTGCCACTGTGACATCCCTAGACTCTTCCATCTGTATCCATAGTATCTGCATTTTCTGCCCCTCATCCCCAGTGTATCACAGTCCTGACTTAGAGGGATCTGCCTATTGACACAGGAAAGTGATTTTGACTCCATGGCCTCCTAGTTGAGGCTGCTAGGAAGGTAACAATTATGAACAAGTTTAGTGACGTTAACATGTTTCCATCAAGCTTTTCAGAATTCCCACTCCAAACAGCAGTCAGAAATTAATAGCTGGATCTAGCTAGAGTTAAAAGATTCTGTTCCACATTACGAATTCCCTGAGCCATCCAGTGTCCTATTTAGTTTCAGGAGGGGCATGTCACTAAATATAATAGCAGTGTTGCTGCCAAGTCTCACAATATTTGGGGAAGTTTTTGTTTTAAAGTCTCTGCTCCTGGAAGCAGGTGGTCAGGGGAGAACCTCAACTTCCATTGGGGGCAGAAATCTAGTTCTTATTGTGTGCAAAAAAAGTTTTAAAATTTGACCTAAATTTTAGAAGTCAGATGGCATATTTACAGAATCTCATATGTATTATTTTTAAGCAGGTCTTCTGGCTTTTAAGCCAATCTTAAGAATTGGGGAGGGGGTATCATGGCTGACTTATGGTTTTTTGAACAGTTGTGGTTGGTATTGCTCTAGAATACAATGCCCATATACTGTTGGTTATGGTAGCATTATGTGCCTGTAAAGCAGGGGCAGGCAATTATTTTGGGCACAGGGCTGCTTACTGAGTTTCAGCAAGCCATTGAGGGCTGCGTGACAGGCAGTCCAAGGCAGATTGATATTCATTTTTTAATTAATTGATATTAATCTAAATTTTTTAGGGGCCCTGCAGGCCGGGTAGAATGACCTAGTGGCCCACATTTTGCCCACCCCTGCTGGCTCCTTTGTGTACTGTACAATTGTTTGCTACAAACATGGATGCATGTAGACGGCCTCTCCTCCCAATTCTGTAACTTTGCTGAGATGAATAAACAAACACTATGTTAATCTGCCATTAATTACTTGTTTCCCTGTCACATATACCGGACAGTACCTAAAGATTTTAGGTATTGGGTATTTCCTTGAGGAATTGCTGTTGGGAAAAATTAATTGGCCCTACCTTAATTTAATGTTCAGGTATCTTATAAGGCAAGTGCACTTCATATTTTAAAAGTTGCTTTTTCTTTCGATTCCTTAATTTAACCAATTCTTTTCTTTTGTTAGCAGTCTTGTGCGTTACTGGGAATATTGCACAGTTATTTTATACAGTGGATTGGGATAAAACTGCTGGATAATTTGTTATCCCTGCCCCCAATCTCCCAGTCTCTCCAATTAGTGCTAGGCTAGAAGAGGGGATCAGCTGTCTTGATTTAATAGCAAAAGAGAAGGAAAGCTGATGTCTTTGCTTTTTTCTCTGTAGCGATCGTTAGCTCTGAGGGGCACATCTTTGCTAATTGACTATTAAATGGGATTGCTTGCTGCAGTGCACTATCTTGCAATTTGAATCCTTTAAGGAATAGCTGTCCGTGATAAGCTGTACACATGGCTTTTGAATATAACCTGCCTAATGATTTGGAAGGCTTTGGCTTGCTGGTATTAAGGGGCCTTAGTTTCAATTGTAAAACAAAGCATGAGGAAAACTGTGGTGCTTCTAAAACAGTAATGTTCCAAACAAAGGACCATTGCTAAATGAGTTCTAAAAGCAGGATGAATTCACAGTTGTAAAAATATGCCCCATTTAAGTCGAGATTTCCAGAACTGTACACACAATTGCACATTCAAGTTACCAGTTTAGACACTAAACTGTCCATTTTTACTTGCAGTCATAATAATTGTCCATGAAAATTATGTGTGTAATATTCTTTTTATGCAGTTCTAAAAATCTGAGGCTCTGTTGCAACTGATTTTCTTCTGTGTTTTAAAACTGCCTAAGCAGAGTTTCAAGCCACCCCAGTGTGCATTTTGCACCATCTTGCAGAGATACTGCTCCCAGTTGCAGCTGGCATACTTTTGCAGTTGGCATACTTAGGTCGTGAAGGAGGAGGTGCATTTTCCTCACATTGCTCTTGTCTATGCCATTTCAAGCAACAGCACTGACTGACCCGAGGAAGCCCTAATTAAGTGTACTGAGGAACAAGCCTGGGTAATTGTAGTTCTAGGGCTATGGGTAGTTGGACAGAATTTGGGATGACTGGGAACGAGAAGGATAATCCCTTCCTGTCCCAATCCTAGGGTAGGATATTAATGGATTGTTTTAATTCAGCTGTGGCGTGACACTGTCAACTGAGAATGCCCATGCACAGAATTCTGCACAAACCTTTGCCCCTTGTCATGGAAAACTGAACAGATCCTCCCCAGGGGCTGTAGTGAGGGAACCGGAGGCTCTGATGCATCCCTGTTTTCTCCCAGTTGTTTGGTATGCTTTGGACTAAAATTTAGTGTCAGTCCAGCCCTTGTCTGTGGTGTCATGGTGCTGCCTACCATCCATAGTTGTAGTTCTGTGCTGTTTTCTATTTTGCTAATAATGGTGGTTGCCTTCTCATGTTGCAAGGTCCTACAGCTCTTCAAAGTATTTTTTTCCTTATACTTTGGGATTAGAATGGAAAGAAACAAATAGAAGTTTACTATGGAGAAGGGAATGCCAGAAGCAGAACTTTGTGGCAGGCTGTTGTTCTTTATTGGTTTAACGTTCAGTGGAATAGCTCATGCGTTCAGATCCTGAAGACAACTAGGAAGGTTGGAATTCAAAGGGTAAGAGCAGTTCAGGGAAGGAGATAACTAATTAATTTATAACGTCTAGTACAAAATGACTGATTCCCTTGAGGTGCTGGTGTGATTCAGATACCGTTTGCCAGAGGCTCTAGGGTTATGAGTAGAGCACCTTAGGATAAGACTAGTCAAGTGAAACCATCTGTCCATTTCTCTCCACTCCGTAAAGCCCCAAGATCTTGATATAAAAGAATGTTTCAGAAAAAACAGTGTTAGGGAAATAGCAGGCTCATTGTGAAAGGACAGGTACTTTAACCATAGTAGATTATTTGCCTGGAATAATTTAGGAAGCTGTTTTTATGGTTAACTACTGTCACCATTAGAAGTTTTCTCCTTCAATACAAGTTCTTTTATGTAACTATGCCAGATAGTGTTCAGACAGTGGTCATTTTCAGTTATCACTTGCTGGTCAGGGTTTGAAAAATGTTCCTAAGCCATAACCAGTGAATTCCAGAGGAAACAACCTATGTGATATTCAGGTCCTAGACATTCCCATGTGTGGGAGTTAGCGCTTGGTGGGGATTTTACCAGGTTGCTGTCACACATTATATTTGTGGCTCCATTTCCCATATCAACATGTTTGATAACTATGAAGCCTCACATGTTGCTGGGAGAGAGCCCCTTCTTTGTGCCCCTCTAAAAGTCTCATTCCAGAGCTTCCTGACTGTTGGAAAGTGGAGGAAAGGGGAAGCCCTGCTATTCTTTTCCTGACACAGTTGTAAGGTGACAACTGAGCATGGGGCTGGGAAAGCTCAGCATTTCTGCCCAACTGCAGTCCCTGACCTGTCCCTCACATGACCCTGTCAGTAGTCAACCCTGATGTTCTCCTATAATTTATTTTGGACAGTTTTTTACTCTCAATACTTTTGATGCTTTTGGTCTTTTCCCCTTGACTCATCTCTTCCAAATACCTTGCCCTCAAGTGTCATGGGATGGCCCAGTTGGGACTGTCTTCACCTTTTAACAAAACTTCTATTTAAAAAAAATATGTTTTGCTGTGTGCAGTCAGTGGTGATATATTACTTCCCCAGTGATGTGCTTAACTCTTTAATTCCACGCTTATATCTTTCTGTAGCAATGCACAAATATTTATTGCCCCCAAAATCCTGCATGCTTCTAGTGGGAAGTTTCCATTGACTGACAGTTTATTGTATGGAACCACCACTGTTTATTTAGTTACACAGAATAAACAGTTGGTCTATTGGGTTTCAAGTAATTGTTATTACCCATTGTCAAAATATACTTGTGAGAGGCTAGAAGCCCTGGAACTTGTTCATTCTGATTTAATTTTGTGCGATTTTTCCCCATCCTAGGGTTTTAGGGTTTTTCATTTTTTTCCCCTTAGCCTTTGCAAACATCTGTCCGTGTGTGTTTGTTTTAATCTAATTCCTTCTTAAACTTGTCAAACTAATTGCTTTTTTGGTTCTTTCATACCTTCCCCCACACCTTGGCTATCTTGCCTTGTTTTGATCAAAGGATGGCATTAATCCAACAGGAAGTTGGATCAGAATGGAAACTAGAGCATGTACCAGTGACAAAAATTCAGTTTACACTGGCACACCAGTAATCTCCTATACCCAGTGCTTGGTAGCTAATCACACGTTGCTTTCTTAGGCTAGGCTGATTAGAGTGTAGCAACCCCTGAGCAGCTCTTGTGCTGCACAGCATTTAGCACTATAAAAAGCAGTGTGGGAATTACACCAGCTGTTCTACCATCCACACTCATTCACTTTGAAATCCCTTTAGTCTTGGAACAATTCCATTAAGCGTTACTTTTTATACATGATTTGGAGCAGTTTCTCTGCTGGTTAAAATTGAGTACATGCATCAGTTTGAAGGGATCATCATAACCAAGACATTCCCAGCATATTTCTAGGCTGCTTAGAACTGGAATTCTAAACAAAGAAGGAAAGAGTAAGCTCCATGAAAAGAGAGGACGAATTTCTTTTCTGTTTGCCAGCAATTTTTTTAAAACTCAATTACCAATTAAAATGCATATAGCTTGGCAGGAAAGAACAGAGATGTTTTTAAGGTAGCACAGCAGAGTTGTTAATTATAGCAGTTTAAGTTTTTTAAATAAATTCTTTTTAAGATTAAAAAAAAATTGTGTTTGGTCTCAGCCTAGAGTTTTCTGGTTGCTTTATTTTAAATATTCCAGTAAAACCTAGTGAAATCAACAAAAGGTGTAAATGCTTCTTTGAAAAATGAGGCATGTTTATTTCATGTCTGGGTATGGGCTCAGATTGGAAGCCATTGCTCCCAACTGTCCCCACCATTACTGACCAGAACTTAGTCCAAAGCTTGTGCAGTTCATAAGTGACTGTCATAGACCTGGTGGCATCTTTTTGGTCTGTGACAATTTTAATCCTCATAATAAAATTTTACAAATTCTTAAGAATACAAGTTCTCTGGTCAAAAGTACTGGCCTGAACCCGGATTTTATACTGATTGAACCACGTTAGTTTACAAGTTGTTAAAATGGGATATCACTTCACAGTTATACCTTCATAAAGGTGTGTATATCTATATTGATTATTTTCATGATGCATCACTGTAAGCCTGTATATACCAATTTTTGGCATGTTTTATAGGAAGGTTGTTTTGATTATATCAGTTTTCTAAATCAGTACAAAAGTGTTTGTATTGACCAGTCCAAACTAAATACAGAGGGTCAGAAAGCATGAGGCTGAATTGATTCAGTCTTTGCAGGTTAGTTTCAACTGCAGAGATTAAATTGAAACAAAAGTGAATAGACATTTACCTTTGCTTCAGGAAATGCAGCCACATGCCTACAGTGGCTCAGGCCAGAAGCTGGGGGGAGTTAGAGCATGGCTGTCTGGCACATAGCCTGCATAGGCTGTGTGTTCGCTTCCACCTCCTGCTGCCCCCTAGGCAGTATTTGCAGTCCACAATCACGGTAGCAGAACTCTGCAAGTTTGCTTATCACTTCTTCTTCCTGATTCCAGGTGCCTCTGGGATTTGTAGTCCACAGTTGCAGCCAGCAATAAATTTGAGTGGGGGAAGGGGTGTTTAGCCCCTGCTCCCTGACCTCAGACCCTAGCCGGAGTTTGCCTGGCCAGCGGCAGTCATCATCTCCCCTTCCCCCCTCACAGATTGGGCTGTATCCCCAGCTGTGCTGGCTGTCTCTTCCCCAACCCTTCCGCCAGACCCTTGTCAGCCAGCCCTTGGTGCTCCAGCTAGTGAGCAGAGGGGCAGGGCCAGCTCTGCTGTCTAGAGCAGACAGCACAGCCTAGGCCAGCTCTGGAAGGCATGTGGGCAGATTGTGATTTAATTAGAACCATGAAGGGGTCTGGGACAGAAGTTTCATAAACTGGGTTGACCCAAATCAGTTAAATAGTTTCATAATTCGTAGGGTCATAATATCATAGTATCTAGGGTCAGAAGGGGCCTAAAGCAGGCCATCTAGTCTGACCCCCCGCCAATGGCAGGAACGAGTGCCAGGGTCACAGGACC
>JAGPOW010002791.1:33637212-33647213 GCA_030014935.1 Caiman crocodilus
AGCCCAGATCCCGCTGCAGCCTCTCCCTCTCTTCTGGTGTCCCCACCTCAGCCCACAGTTTGGTGTCGTCAGCAAACTTGGATAGCTTGCTTTCCACCCTGTCCAAAATGGGGACCACATTGGCCCTTTTCCAGTCCTCTGGCACCTTGCCAGAGCACCATGAGTGCTCGTAAAGCTGTGCCAGGGGTCCCGCGATGACCTCTGCTAATTCCCTCAGCATTCTGGAGATCGTCAGGACCTGCTGATTTGAATGCATCCCGTCCCACAAGAAGCTCCCTGACTAGGTCCTCTCTGACCCTGGGCCTAGCTGTGCCTCCCCTGAGACCATTAGGGCTCTCGGTGGGAAGGATGACCTGGTCTCTGCTCAGAAAAATGGAGGCAAAGAATTTGTTTTCTGATACTACATTTCAACCAGGTTTATCTTAAACCAGTTTCAGCCATTTTGAAACTGGTTTATGTGCACTGAGCTTCTGTTCTATTACAGGTTTAAACCAGTTTCTGATCACTTAAACTGATTTATACCGTAACGTAAACTGTAACTTCTGTCCCTAGCCAACAGAGTGCACACTGTAAAAAATAAATAAATAAATAAATAAATACAATTGGGCGTTGGTTGCTGATGATATTCCACATAGAGCAAATAAATTGGTTAGTGTGGCAAAGTGGGGTCCCTGACTAGCCACAGAGCTAGTTTCCCACCTGTCTCTGGGCCTGCCATCCACCTGTGTCATCTGGCATGCCTTATTGTAATTAATTAAGTTGTTAATTAAGGCAGGAGGCTGCCCATTTTATACCCCGATAGTGGGGGGAAGGGCTATCTGTGGCTCCATTCCACCCCTACACTGCAGCCCACACCTTGCAGATGGCATCTCAGGCAGTTGGCTCAACCATTCCCTTCAGCCATTAGCTGTGGCCCCATTCATGGGACCTTCATAGATTCATAGATGTTAGGGTCGGAAGGGACCTCAATAGATCATCGAGTCCAACCTCCTGCATAGGCAGGGCTTTTGTATAAGCCGTGGCCCTGTCTTAGGCCAGTCAGGATCTCGAGCTGCTTTCCTCATCATCAGCGTCCCTCGCGGTGGGCCCCTGGCCCTTTTTACCCTTCTGGTCCTGGCCCCAGCATTGACCAGTCAAGTTCCTTGGTTGATTTTATGCCTCCTGCCCACACATAGGGATTGGGGTCCCCCATTCCTGGCTCAGGTGCTTCTGGAAGTATGCCTGGCTCTGCAGGGTCAATCCCCCAGGAAGCTCAGGCACTCCCTGAAGCATACCTGGCCTACCCTGCTCTGATGGTACATGACCAAACCGAAGGTGAGGGCTGGGGTTAAGGCACCCCTACCCACCTTTCACCAGGGTGGCAACTGCCCTGGCATTTCCTGGGGGCTCCCATGCCACTGAGAGCCCCACCAGGCCACCCACTCCCAGCAGGGTGCAATTTTAGGTCATGCCCAGAAGCCTCCAAACCATCCCCTATAGCTCCTGCCCTTACCTCCAGGGTATTGCATGCTGCCTGGCCTGCCAGCTGTGAACTGCCCTGTTTACACAGACACCCAGGGATCTAAAATCGCTGCTGTAATCAATCACCTGCTGGCTGCTTGGCTTGGCCGTTAAAGTGGCAGGCACCAATAGTTCCCTGGCACAGTCAGCTCAGTGTGTGTGTGGTTTTGGTTTTTTTTTAATTTGAGATGAATTTTGCAGAAGCTGCATCAGTATAACTAAAAAAGTGACTTTGCATAAAGTTAGTTTAAAGAAGTGCAGGTTTAGTTGGGGGGGGGGGGGCGCTTAAAGCCTGAGATGGGGTCTAAGAACAGAAATCTTACCCTTAAAGATTCTTATACCGCACTTATCAATAAAGCATATGAACAATCCAGCATAGATGATTGGTGCTGCGCTGGATCATTAGCATCAGAAGTTATTTGAAAGCCAGAGAAAGCTGTTTCAGTTAAACTTGGGCTCATGAGCAGACATTATAATGTAATTCGTTGTCTGGCTGTAAATGTAGGGAAAATCTGTATCATTAAAACAGGTTTAATCTATACTAGCCTGAAAAGATGTTGGAGTACGATCTGTTGGACACACTGTAGTACCAGAAAGTGGGTAATATTTTTCTATAAATATAACTATGGCTTGTAGAGTATTTGCATTTCTGGAGGAAAAGAGGCCTTATGCTGATATAGCTTAAACCTCTTCCCTTTTAAGATTGAGCCATGTTCCTGGGTACTCATTCATCCTTCAAAACTGCCCATGTGAGGGGATTGTACTGCTTTAATTATACTGGTAAAACTGTATTTTGTAGACCAGCCCTTAGCAACTGTCTTTAAACGGCCCCAGGAGAATATTTCCCTTCCTTCTGCCTGTAGGAAATAGGCTCTCCATGGCAGCAGTCTCTTCACAAAGGAGTCAGAGCCGGGCAGGAAACTCCTGTCCATTCCCTAATGAGGCCTTCCTGCTGATAAAGGAGCCAGCAGGTCAGGGGTTCTGTCTCCACAAATGAGCTTGCCAGGAATCTGCTCCTGGATGAGTCTTTCTTCCAAAGCTTTCTGAACTTGTGAAACCATATTGGGAGTTCCAGCTATCTCCTTATTTCTCTTGCACTTTGGGTCAAGCCCAACTAAGAAATAACAGGGGAAAAGGAAGCTTTTATGTGCATGCAGAACCTGCACTACTCAAGGAAAGCTCATGAAATACTTACTGCACTAGGATGACTTTGTATTAGCACCCAATTCCTGCACAAAGAATAGCATGAGGAGTAAAAACCTTTTCCCCATTTTACAAATAGGGAAGCTGATGCTCTGCAGTCTTAGCTGTTCCCTACCAATGTTTTGTAAGTGAACAGATGGCCTGATTCTGCAGGATAATCCCATCTAACTGTGGAAGTAGGAGGTGCCACTTTTGCCTCATCTGCAGGTTGTTCTATGCTTTCTAGGGCCTCGTATAGGAAAATCAGATGGGGTTTGATTTCTGAATTGGAAATAGAGAGGTGCTTTACTAAGGATGGGACATGGTAGTGTAAATCTTTGATGCTCCTCTGTGCCCATATGGGCATCCAGACTATGACTTGAGATCTGAAATCTCCATCTTTGACTAAATATTGTGACACTCAGGTAAGTCGTTTTATCTCTTGGTCCCTTGATATCTCCAATTCTCAGAGGGGTCATGTTATTTATCCCTATGTTTGTTTTGAAAGCATAGGCGTCAGGCCCTATATAATAGCTAAATTTAATTGTGTATCTTATAAAATGTCCTGTAAATTCATTGCACCTGGTCAACAATAAACATGATAAAAACAATAAATTAGAAGGTCAAAGACTAGAACTTCTGTGCTCCCTGACATTCTATCATTCATTGCTGCTGTGAGGTCGGAATGATATGTTTTCCCCTGTGACAAGTCTTTATTCCCCACTGACTGTATTTAGACAAAAATACAGGCAACCTTAACTGTGCTGGTGGCAAGCTCAGCCACTGCCTGCAGCAGTCCTGACTGAGGCAGTGACAGGCTTGTGCATAGCCTGTCATGTCTCCCTTTCCCTCTTTGTGCTGATGGAGCTCACATGTCAGCTCATCCAGAGCCCAGTTGCTCTGCTGTTGGTGCATAGCAAGCTAACTTTCCCCTTCCTGCCAGCCCATTTATTTTAGCCAGCTTGTTCAAGGCTGTGAGAAGGAGGGGTGGGAAAGACTAGTCCCTTGCATTAATCACTGGTTAGACTCTACCATTATATTTGTTTCAGGGTCCCTAGGGAGTTAATTCCCCAGAGGAAAAAAGCCTATGTGGTTTTGATAGTTATGCTAATATTCCTCTCTCCAACTGTGGTAACTTGCTGGAGGGGTAAGTTTAGCACTACACATTCATTTTTGTTATCATTATCAATCTGTTAAAAGGAGCATTCAGCCAGAGAGTTTGGTGCAGGGAGGAGGGAAGGGAGCACTATGTGTACATGCTATTATGATTTAACATTCTATAGTGGCATCTATTGACTTCCCCAGGTTGTGACCCATGTGCAAGGAAGGACATGTCTTGAAAATCAAATTACGTATATCCTATCTCCTGTGGCATTACCAAGCCACATGCCTCTTATCCCTTAGTGGTTTTGCATATATTCCTCTTGTTCACTCTTTGCCTATTTTTATCTTCTTTCTTTTTTAATTGTCACTGCTCTGTGAGGCAGAGGCTCGTCTCCCATGCGTCTGCATGGGGTTGAGAACATTTTGGCTAATGTAATATAAATTACATGTTTGGCACCATGCAGATGCTTAAAATAGACCCCTGCCTCAGAGTTTTCAGTATAGTAAATTGTTTGATGGAAGGGAGTAATAAATGGCTGGTAGGCATGGGTACAGCAGCAAGATTATACAAATACTCAAAGGTGTGTACAAAGCATAATGGATGTAAGAAGAGGCATTCAGAGGCATACAAGGGGAGAGGAGTGTCTCTTAGTGAGGTCTGGGGGCTGCCCTGTATACTTTTGGGAATCTCTCCTGTTTAAAAACAAACTAAGCAGACCTATAATATAAATGCCCTATAAATAAGGTGTCTTGGCCAGCTCCCATGCAAGGAGTGTTCTGGCAGTTGTAGGTGGATCTGATGTGGGGAGGAGGGAATATTTCATGTGCAGGGGGAAGACTGTGTAGAACTCATTGAAGTTGGTATCATTAAGAAAAGGGGTGGATACAGAGGGCAGCTCGCTAAGGGGCAGATCTCGTTCCCATTGAAAAAAATAGTAAAACTCCCATCAGGTTAAATCCTGGCACTATTGAATTCAATTGGAGTTTTGCCATTGATTTCACAGAGGTAGGGTTTCACCCAGTGACTTCCCTGATACTGAATAAGGCCTTGAGAATTGAGATCATGTGTATAGCTGTGTGCCTGGTGTGCAAGGACAAGAAGCTTAAATTTGATGCAGCGAAGTAAGGAAAAGTCAGTGAAGGCATTCAAAAGGGTTGGCATTATCAGACAAGCAAGGAAAATGGCTGTGCCTGCTGCACTTTGTTTGGGGAGTAGTATGACTGTCTTGGTATCAGATGGGAGGTTGCTGTAGTCAAGACAAGAGGTGATTACTTGGGCAAAAGTGCTTTTGTTTAAAGCAATGGCATTTCTTTTACACTCGAATGATTTGTCCAAGGACCAGATCCTTAGCTTGTGTTGCTCTTTTGAATTCAACTGATTTGTCCCCAAAGGTTTAGAATTTCTGTGCAAGGGGCAGGGGAATTAGGGAATCCTGGGATGGGTCAAGAAAACAAAAGTCCAACCCTGCTCCTAGAAATGTTATCTGGCCAGGTCATATGACCAGAGACCAGTGCCCAGGTGGTGGCAGCCTTACCCCAGGCTTGTGGGTATTCTTGAGGAAAGGGGACAGCTGGCTGTAGGCTCCCTGGAGGAGACTCCTGAAGCATGGTTTTGGGCCTGGCACAGTGCGGCAGGTGGCACTGCATAGTAGCGCCCCCTACTGTGCCACCACGGAGCAGTGCACCCTGGAATGTCTGGGACTTGACCAAGCTCTATCTTGTTCAAATCAGAAAGTGCAATATAAACTAGCTGCAAAGATGTTACTCATTAAGATGTTCCACATTTAATGAGTAATATCTTTGAGCCTGTTCACCGTTTTTGTGGGTGATCTGCCATTTTTATCTTGTGATAATTTGCTTGACCGTGTGCCATATTACAATTTATCATGCAGTTAGTGTATTTAAGTTGTTTTGGAAATCATGGGTTGGGGGATATTAGGATTATAATTGTTATGTACCACATCTCAGAAACACCCTCTGCATTTGAAGCATATTGTTTCCAGCATTGTATTTGAGTCTATCTAGGTTTGCTCTCAAGGTATAAATGTTCCTTACTTCCTCCCTCCTGGGCAAGCAGGCCATGTGAGCAAGCAGAGATATCAAATTTGGCACCATTCTCCTCACAGTCCCTTGCCTTGATCAGATACAGCAAAACTTCTTTGCTTCCAGGCTGTGATTGTGTTCCCTTGATCCTGAAGTCTGCATTCCAAACAGAGCCTTGCAGATTTGCCAACTATCTAACTCCATCCACCCCTTCCCTTTTATCTCAATTTTCCTTTAATTGTTTCATTTCCACCCACAGTTTAAGTGCATGTTGTTTGGCTTTTTAAGTACCTGCTGTGACAGGCAGGTCTGTGAAAATGTTAGCCCATCTTCCCGCCCCCATCTCAGTGCCAGTTTAGGAAACTGTGCCAAGCAGGGAAAGAAATGCAATGGAGTATGTCTGGAAGATTTTTATACCCCTGTAAGCTTATTGTATCAGAATGGAAAAGCAGACTTGTCCCTGAGCTGCCCCTGCCTGGCTCAGTCGGGCATCAGAGATGTGTGTGGAACAAAACTGGTTAGGGATTTTCCACCCTTGCAAAGAAGGGCTCTGTACTATATTGGGGGGGCTTTCTACAGGGCATTTCTCAGAATGCAGAAAGGCAACATTTTTCTTCACCAGGTTGACACCATTCTCCTGCATCCTCTGTCACTGAGGGGTATTTTGGTGCTTGGAATGACCTTGGAAAAACAAAGGAGAGTTTCCTTTTCCAAACATGCTTGCATTGCATAAAGCAGTATTTGACTGAGATCAGCCAGTGTGAATTGGTTTAAAATGACACAGGGCCATTAACCTCACTTGACTTCACTGAAGTGGCATCAGTCTTATCTAGCAACAGATTGGTCTAAAGTGTGTACTGTGACATTGCTAGAGGAAGGCGGCTAGTACAGAAAGGTGCTGGAGTGGTCAGTAGGGCCTGGGTGTGGTGTGCCTGTGTGACAGTGGAAAAGGGGTGCTAAAGCATTTGGCTGTAGTGGAGTTTTGCATAGAGTGAGAAGAAAGAATTGCAGGTGCTGGCTCTGGTGGGAGGCACTGCTAAAGAGACAGGAGGCATAAGTGCTGTAACAGCTCTCTAAAGTTTGTAGTTTTTGTTTTGTGTGCCCAGTGAAAGAACTGGAAGATGTTCTGGTTTCCTGCAGGTAGTAGTGGAAGCAGGGCTGGTGAGAGCCGTATCTGGTAAATTGTCATTCGTCTGTGCTTGTGCTGCCTGTCAGAGAATTGAAACCTATCAGAAACCATACCCTCTGTGTGGCAGAGTTGATGGTAGTTTGGAACGGTTTCAGGAAGACCTGAAAAGTAGTCACAGGAAAACAAACTGAGGACAAAAGTCGGTAGGCAGCAACCCTACAAAAGTGATGCATCCTCTTGACTGGTTCATTTGCTCTCCTTTACTGAGCTGCCTGGTTGGATATGGACTAGAGAAACATAGTGAATGTCTGAAGTGTGATATCCCCACCCCTGCCCCGGACAGAGGTAGCTGTGGGTGCCTTCCTGCTGCATAATGCTGTCATGGCCATGCTTTGTGCACCTGATGAAATTGCTTTGCAACCTTATACTTCCTAACAAGCTGTTGCAAGAATCATGGAACACTGCTTTCTTGCACTGATTGAGTCCATTCTTATTTCCTCTGTTCCTTGACTGGATGGAGCAGCTCCTGGCTTATGCTACAGTGGTTACTTTCTTTTAGATAATCAATATAATGCTTCTGTATTAGCCACTAAAAGCCTATGCATTTGCAGAGCATCATTCAACTAGTTGACTGGCTTAGTTGGGGTCATTTTTTTCTCCGCTAATCATCCGACAGAGACACCATGTTTATCTAAGTGTGTTTGTATGACCAAATCTATGCACTGCTGATAATAGGCATGGCCACGGTATAAATCACCTATACCAGGGGTTTCCAACCTTTTTTAACAAGTGTACCCCTTCTGGTGGTGGCGGCCAGATGCTGGGGGGAGACTTGCACAAGGTCACCACTGCCACCACCCACTGCCCCATGCCACCACACACCGCCCCGCAGTCGCACACTGCCCTGTGCCACCACTGCCGCCACCATGACTCGCTTTCCTATGGCCACTCGCACGTGTGGCTCCATGGGCTGTTGACGGGCCTCATGCCCAGCCAGTTACTCGCTGCCCATCACCAGCCCACAGAGCTACACATGCAACCAGCCTTGGGAAAGTGGTGCACAACAGCAGCATGGGGTGGCGAGTGGCAGCAACACCTGCCATGTACAAGCCCCCCCCACCCCATGTCTGTCTGCAGAGGGGCATCGCTGTCCACACCGCCACCCCCGCCCTGCTCCTGGGAGCGGGCACAGAAACACACTCCCCCCTCCCTTCCCGCCATTCAGACCCTTTGCACCTCACTGCCCTCGCGGCCCTGCAGTTAGGGAGCGGCTGTGGTGCTTCCTAACCATTGGCTATTGGCCAAAGATGGCAGGATGGTGGCCAATTAGGAGAGCTAGCTGGGGGGTGCGGGCAGGGAGGTACCGCCGTGTGCCACATGGGGCCGGTGGTACCTGGCGCACCCCTCTCCTCCCTTGGGTAAGTGGCGACCTATGGAAACGTGCCAGGGGAGACGCTGCCACTATGCCCCAAGGCACACTCTGTCCCCACCTGCTCCCGGATACCCGCTATGACCTTTATAAGTATCCCTAGGAGTATGCCTACCCTCAGATGACAACCCCAGCCTATACGCAAAATGTGATCTTCAACTCTAAAAAGACAGACCTGTTCTTACTGAAGCTAATAGATTTCTCCTTTGCCTCTCTTTTGATCTCTAATGCAAGCCACAATGAGGTGCTCTGACTTGCATGCAAAACCAGCATATTAATATGAGTTGAGTAGGGGAACAAACCCACAGCTGGTATGAGAGACATTGCTTGCTTCAGATAATGGAACTCACACATTTATTATAGACTGGGGCAAAACTCTTGAGTGTTAATATAGAATCCCTGCAACTGCCCTCTGCTAAGTGTATGTGGAAAGGGAGCAGGAACTTCCCTCTGGTGTTGAAGCTGCAGGCCACTTTTGGGACTGGAGGTACTGGCCCCCACCAAAGAGAAGGAGGCTGGAGCTGCTGGTAGTTCTGACCCCATAATCGGGAAGGAATGTCCAAGAGAACAGGAGACCAGGCAGCACACAGGCATAGGTAGAAGACAGGGAGTGAAAATGGGGGTCAGGCAAGCAGAGGTGAGGCAGGAAGGGAAAAGAGAAGTGCAGAATAGTAAGGAGGATGAAGCTTGAGAGTGTATTGCATTAAATATAATAAAAATAATCCCTAAATGCTTGCCTCCTGTCCCCTATGTATATCAACTGTCTCTCCAGTTACCCCTGGTGTGTGTCATGATTATGAATGGTTTCACACCTGAAAAAAGAAGCGTTAATGAGTTATCGTTAAGCTGTGACACACAGTAAGAAGAAATCTAGGACCGCCTACAGTACATAGCTGTTGCCGCACTGTTTTTATTATTAAAGTTGCTGTCCAGGCTGTAGTAGTGCCAGACTGGTTCATATTGGCAAATATCCAGCTGCTGGCCCACAACTGGAAAAACAGTGCTGGAAGAGAGTGAAATGGTCATCCTTAGATCTCTCCTGGCTGAGAGCTGGCCTGGGGATGGAATGATCCCCTGAACAAAAATTCTACCTGTCCCACTTTGATTCATGTTCTTGTAGTGGGAGAAAACTCCCTAAAGTTCGTTATCTAGCTGCAACAGGTACCAGACAATGTGGGTAAAGAATTGACAGCTGTTTATTTGCTCAAGCAAAGACCATAAAGCCAGCAAAAGGCAAAATGCCCCTCCCAAAGTGTGGGGCGATCTTTTATACTTTTTACAGCAAGGCAAGACTACAGGGTTAACAAAAGCAATACTTGGGCAGTGCTTCACAAATCTTCATAACAGCATATTTCTATTAAGCTGAACTAGCATATTCTAAAACCTAAAAGTTAAGTAACAGTAACATTATGATACATTAGCAAGAACTTGCAGTGTTTGATACTTCTTAAGGACACGATCACTGTACTTAGAACAATGGCTTCTTTGTCTTGTTCCTTGCTGTAGCTGATTTTACAGCACATAGACACAGATCCACTTGCTGCATTTTACTCAGAAAATGCTTAACACAGTTAAAATGATTACTTGACACAAGCAAAGGCTTAGCTATCATTC
>JAGPOW010002791.1:33671718-33686310 GCA_030014935.1 Caiman crocodilus
CAGAGCAGAGCAGAGCAGGCAGTCAGTCAGTTATCTGTGGAATGGTGGCTTGTGTATGTCATAGACTCCCAATGCTGAGTATAATGACCTTGTGATGACAGTTGAATGTTTTCCACGGTGGAACAAAGGAAAAATGAGTGTGATGATTCAATTACAGCTCCACTTTGAATTGCAATGTCACTCCCTCTGTAGGTTAATTAGTAGCACAGCCCCCAGGCTATCTGTGGTAGGGTTTGCGGCAAAGTACATTAAAATGCAGCTGCAGCTCATTAACTAATGACAAGGTGCTTTTCACACGCACTTTGTCCCTTGCAGTATTTTAGACATTTCTCTGAGAGATATGGGGAAATAAATATTCAGGAGAAGGCTTTCCCACTGATTAGAGCACTAAAGGAGGAGGACACAGGAGATGCAGGTACACTTCCCAGTTCTGCCCCAGACTTCCTGTGTGACCTTGGATCATCCCCTTAGTCTCTCTGTGCCCCAGTTCACCCCCACTACCCATAGAGAATTGTTTGGATAAATGCACTAAAGAATATGATATACTGAAATAACATAGACTCATGAATGGGAGTCAGGGAAGAATAATGTATGGTAAGTATAGCAGCAGGGATGTTTTCTTGCAGACATGTCTCCAGACCTGTTCTGAGTCCATTAATGGTGATTTTAGGGGGTAAATTCCAGTGGATTTTGTTGTTGTACCCAAGGGTAGCTGTTCCATCCTCAACATGGTTCTGAGATGAGCTGAGAGTCACTGACTCCCCCTTGCTACTCACCCCATGAGTGAGCACATGTATGAGTTGCTTTGAGAAGCTCTCAGGAACTTTCCCTCAAAGCAATGTCCCATGCTGCAGGCTCTGGGCATGGTGTCTGTGCTGATCCTGCCACTATTCTCTGGCTCTTTCTCCTCTGCAGGTACATTGAGAGGAAGGCATTTCTGGATCGGGTGGACCACAGAGAGTTTGAAATTGAGCGCGACATAAGACTGAGCAGGATGAAGCCGTGATGTGGATGTGGGAGTCCACTCCCCTGTGGACATGCTGGAGGGTCTGCAGGTGGCTGGCAGCCATCTACTGAGAACAAAATGCAAGAACAGTTTTTCTACCCAAGGCTTGACCCCTCTGTCCAAGCAGGTTTTTCTTTTTCCTGTCATAGTTAGGAGATGTTTGTCAATGGGTGGGGGCACTTCAGGGGTTAAATTGCTCAGCCGATGACAGTAGCATATAGTTCTCTCTGCAGGAGTGACTGGTATGATTCTGGTGGACAGTATCCAAAAACTGAAAGCCCTTGGCAGGGATCCTGTGCCATCTCTGTACACTTCTGGCAGTGAGATGGGTCAGGCAGACTTCACACTGCAGCACTGGCACAAACTGCAGGAGTTGGCACATTTCTGCTTAAACAGGCAAGGTCTAGCACAGCACACAGGGGAGGAGAGGTTGTCTCTACAGTACAGCAGTGCCCAAGAGCCTACAGAAGGGAGGATGAATTGAGACTTGCAACATGCTTGAATACAAAATAGCCTCCTGGGGTCGCCACGGAAAGGTTTCCTGTTCCAGTCTTCTTTTTTTTTTTTTTCAAGACTGCTTGGTAATTGTGTGTCATTCAGGCCTGTGGAATTCCAAGTTTCATCCTTTCCTCCTCCACTTCTCCAGGAGAGCCAACTGGGTTTGATTCTCAGACCTCCCAGCACTCAACTTTCCTCTCAAAGAGTCTGAACTGTGTCTGTTTGTGCGTCTATTTTTAAGCAAGAAAATTAATAGATCCTTCCTCTGTTTTGTTCCCATTCAATTTCTCATGAAGAGGAGAGCAGCAGCAGCAGGCAGGTATGGGGGGCTGGAGTCCAACCATTCAAACTAATAAAGTATTATATATGGATGCTTTTGTGTTTGGGGGAGGTTTATTATTCATTATGCAATAGCACCCATCATACTGGACACTGGATTTCCACGCAGTAATAGACAGCTCCTACCCAAAACTGTGTACAGCCTATCCAGGCAAGGCAAGACAGGCACCATTTTACAGATGGGGAGGACAAATTAAGCAACAGGCCCTATGAAGGATGTAGGTGCCTGCGTTGGGACTAAGACAGCAGTTCCCACACTGTGGTTTGCAACCCCAAATGGGGTTGCAGAAACAGCAGATGGGGTCATGAGAAATAAAATCACTTTAATTCAGGGACGGGCAAAATACAGCCTGTGGGCTAGATCTAGCCCACCAGGCAACTTCATTTGGCCTGCAGGCACCCACCAACTAATAGTACCCTGCCCAGCCCACGTGTCTCACTCCCACCCTTGTGCATAGATGGGCCTAGCCCAGCCAGTACGCAGCTTACAGGCAAGGAGGCTGCTGCTACTGGTACAGCTGCGGGGGGAGCTGCTTGGCTTCCCAGGTGTCCTGCTTGCTCTGACCACCAGGTAGGGAAGCGATGAGGGTAGCCAGAGGGAGAGCTGCAGCTGTGTGGGGCAGGGAGCATGAGGCTGGGGCTGCTGGCTGCATGAAGCCCATGCCTAGGGAGAGCAGCACTCTGGTGGGCAGTGTGTAGGTCTGAGGGAGGGTGAGGAGATGTGGAAACCCCCTCCCTGCTGGTGACAGCAGCAGTAGGTGGCAGGTGCTTAAGGCACTCTTGGCCCTTACAGGCACTGCTGCCCAGTGGCTCCAGCCAGCACTGTATGTAGTGGCAAGGAGCACAGCCAGGCTGGCCAGCCTCTATCTTGTAGGGCTCTGTGCAGCGCATATGCAGATCCCAGCGCTCGCATGCCACCGAGGGAAGCCCTGTGCAATGAAGCCAGCTGCAGCCGGCTTCATTACGCAAGGCTTCCCTCAGTGCTGCACAAATGCCAGGAGCTGCATGTACACTACATGAAGCCCCACATAATTGAGGTGGGCCAGCCAGACTGCGCTTCTTGCCACCACATGCAGTGGTGCATACCTCTAAGCAGTAGCACCAAGCAGGCCATGAGTGCCCGCTGCCTACTACTGCTTCTGCTGCTGGAAGCAGGGGCTATGCACCGTGGGGAGGAGTGTGTGAGGTGTACCCAGGTTCCCCCACCCTCCCTCACACCCCACACCCTGCCCCCATACCCTCCCCTCATATACACCCCCTGCAACATACCCTATTGCCCTGTGCCACCCTGACCGCCAGGGTGAGGTATGGCAGCAGCAGCATGGAGTTCTGCCCTGCACTGCTGCCAGGTGGACAGGGGGTACCTCACCTTGGCAACCATGGCAATGCAGCGCTCCCTTCTGTGCCAGGTCCCACCCACTGGGCTGCAGAGCCCCTGCGGGGAGCACAGCAGAGCAGGGAGCCCTCTAGGCGTTGGCGTTGCAGCAGACAGCCAGCATCCTTTTCTCCCAGGGGCTCTGCTCTGGTCATGCTGTGGAGGAGGGAGTGGGACTAGGCTCTGCGCCCCACTCTGGCGGCTGCAGCAGCCACCACCCCCTGCAGGTGGCAGCCAGGGCTCAGATGCTACTGCAAGGTGGCAGGGGGCTGTGGGCCCTCACCCTGGGGCACTTGAGGGGGACTACAGGTTGGGAGTGAGGGATCTTGCTGTGGAAATAGGATATAAATGGAGCAATGCTGAGGAAAAGTTTGGGAAGCACTGGACTAAGAACTGAGCTGTTTGGTTCCCAAGCTGTATGAAAACCCTGAACTCCATAAGCACTGATTTGACCTTTAAGTACTGGGGTTTTTTGTATGCCCAGAAGTATGGTAGTCTTGACAAGGGTCTTTTGGTTAGAGCACTTACTCAGACCCTGGCAGATCCAGGTTCATTTCTCTCCTCTTCCTGAGAGGTAGTCACATTCCCCAGAAGAGTGCCCATACCAGCAGAAGAGAGGTTGGGGACATGCTCCACCAGTCCTGCACTGTCAAAACTTCAACACAAAAGAATTCAGGTTTCATCAGGCCAGAGAGAAAGCACCACAGTGAGCATGAGGCATTAAACTAGTACTTGGGGACCTCTTCTGGCATTCAGCACTGTTTGAAAGGATGGTCACTGTGAATCAGAAATTGTCTTGGAAATAGGACCCAGGAGCCAGCTCTTCTCCCTCCCGGGTGGGTGCCCTCCTAACAAAACTAGAGAGCCATGCTCCCTCGTGCTGTCTGTGGCCCACTGAATCTTGAATTATTTTCTGCCAAGTGGCACTGTTTTACTTCCTCATCTCCATCCTCAGAGTAGCCTATAGTATGGCGGGCATGGAGGAACTTGAGCCTGCATCTTCTGCATCCTGGTAAGGTGCTGTTGTGTGAAAAGACAGCACTCCCATCAGTGGCAATAGTGCTGAAAAGAGTGAGCATTTTTGAAAAGATGCAGGCACTTTTAAGTCCGTGCTGTGAATTATGCCAATTGTGAATTGTTATATTGGCATTGGTTTGGAATGACCCATGTGGTTTTACTCCCATATTTGTCCCAGATTCGTATCGGTAAAAGCTGTGTAACTCCCTGCATTGTAGTGTATTTTGTTTGTGCCAGGCAGTTTTCCTGTCAGGTATTGTAGACCTGGGTTAGAGACTGTGGGCTACTATTTTTTCACTCCACCAAGGAACCCAATTGCTTTGGTCCCAGAAGATTAACTCTATGATGGTCAAGAGAGAAATAAGAATACAAATAAATTTAGAAACAGCTAAAAAATGACTACTGAAACTCACTGCACACTCTAGAGTCGTTCTGTACCATTGACACTTCCCAAATGGGAGCACCTCTGGGTCTAGCCTTGTGGGGAAAAGAATCAATAGACTTGAAAGCTGTGACATTTTGATGGCTGGGAAAGCTGGCATTAGCCCAGGACTGAGATGCACCCTATGGCCACTGGGATATTAGAGATGGAGAATTTGGAAGGATGGAGGAGGAGGAGACATTTGTGGCAAGGGTCTTTATTTTGCTTGCTGTTCAGTGATCTGGGATGTCGCACTTAGGTCTAGCACGTGTGGGGGCAGTCAAGGGAATTGTAGGTATCTGACAGTTTATCTTATGACTGGGAATTGTATGTGTGAGCCACGTTGCTATGTCTATATCATAGATGTGTCTTTCCTGTGTTGATAGTACAGGACTGGCTTCTGTGCTGTAAGCATGTAGCAGCTACAGGATTTTTTAATTGTCACCTGACAACTAGAGAGTGAGTTTCTGGTGGGACTGGGACAGAGACATTCCCCCACCCAAGCCCTAAGCCTTGTGTGCACTAAAGAAGATTGTCCCTGCCTTGCTCCATGGCTGAGCCTAAGAATCTGTGACACTGGAAGCAGCAAGGAAGATACCTGGGCTTGGTCAGCATCTGACAGGACCCCTGCAGTTCACACGTGCTCAGGTCAGTTATATGCCAAGTCATGCCTTTGGCAGGCTGACCTCCCCACATCACCCTGCCTGGTACATGGTTAAAGCCATAAATAAGACTCACAAACATCTCCTGTCCCATGAGACAGAGCAGTAAGCAATATTAGCCCAATGTGCAACAGGAAAGCTGAACACAATGTACTTGAGCAAATCATCCAAAGCAGCCCCATGTCAGTGCCAGCTCCTTCCAGCCTGTGCTTGCTATCCCAGTCCCTTCTCCCTGCACTGTCCCTAGAATTGTTTTTAAAGGGTAAAGTTTTATACTGGTCTAAGCCCCTCTGAGTGGCCAAGCCCAGAGCTGGGTGTTACACTGGTCACAAGTTGACAGAGAAGCCCCATCCTTTAACTATTACTCATCTTGCAGGGTATCATTCCCAGCAGACTTAGCAAACTTGTGACTTGCTACTGTTGGATCCTAACATGGACGCTGTGTGTCCTGTGTCTGTCCCCATAGCTGGTCTCAGGAAGGCTGCTATCAAAATTGGCATCTTCACTGTCACTTCTGCTCTGGACACTTTGATCCTCACTTGGAGCTCTTCCAGAGCTTTGATCCTGGTGAGATTTGTCACTTGTGACTTCTGCACCTGTTGATCAAGGCAGGTAGGGCTGCACAGAGTGCAACATATGCAGGGTCTTGTGAACATGTCACTTCATGCCTGCAGCTGAACATTTCAGACTTTGGGGGCACTACCTTGTGGAGCGTGTTGATGCTAAGGCCAAGTATTGCTTGTCAATATGTGTCAGCAGAGAGGTCTGGTGAGTGTAGGGCCCCACTCTCCACACCCACCAACGCCTAGATATACTTGAAACCAAGAATTTTGCCTGTAAACCTGGCAAAAGTAAACCTGCTTGAGGGTCATCCTCACTGGCTGCTTTGCAGGCTAGCTGACACTGAGGGCTCAAGGGTGGGTTTTGGGGACAAGCCCAGGGCTGGTTCACAAGTGAACTTCCAGGTTTGGAGCCAGTACCTGAGGTAGGCTTGGTTTCTGCAGGGCATGTCTAGTCCCAGTCTCACTGGAACCTGCTGCTCCTGCAGCAGTGTAGACAGGCCCATGGCTGCTCAGGGGTGCTGGGTTATCCTGAGCTCCTTTGCTCTACCCTCATTTTTTATGCAGCTGCCTGGGGGTTAGAACTGCAGAGGTAATGGAAGGCACCTAATTGTTGCTGAAGGGCATGCAGCCTCAGAAGGGTCACTGTCCTGCTCCTCTTCTAGGCCAGTACTGTCCTATTCAAGCCACCTGCCGTGTTTCATAGTTTGTAGGGTCCGAAGGGACCTTGACAGATCATCAAGTCTGACCCCCTGCCATGGCAGGAAACAGCACTGGGGTCAAACGACCCCAGCAAGGTGTTCATCTAGCCTTCTCCAAGGTAGGAGCCATCACCACTTCTCTTGGAAGTTGGTTGCAGATCCTAGCTGCCCTGACAGTGAAGTAGTGCCTCCTGATGTCTAGTTTAAATCTACCCTCTGCCAGCTTGTGACCATTATTTCTAATCACTCCCAGTAGTGCTCAGGGGAACAGGGACTCCCCCGATGCCTGCTGGTCCCCCCCTAACTAGTTTGTAACAGGCCACTAGATTCCCCCTCAGCCTGGTCTTGTGGAGGCTGAACAGGTTCAGGTCCCTTAGCCTCTCCTCGCAGGGCCTGCCCTGCTGACCCCTGGTCATGTGAGTGGCCCTCCTCTGAACCCTCTCAATGCTGTCCACAGCCCTCCTGAAGTGCGGCGCGCAGAACTGGACACAGTACTCCAACTGTGGCCTGACCAGTGCTGCGTAGAGGGGGAGGATCACCTCCTTGGACCTGCTTAAGACGCATCTGTGGATGCGTGACAAGGTGCAGTTGCCCTTCCTGACTGCATCCCCACACTGTCAGCCCATGTTCATTTTGGCATCAATAACTTCAAGATCCTTTTCTGCCTCTGCACTGGTGAGAAGGGAGTCCCCAGCCTGTAGATATGCTGCTGGTTCTTCCTCCCCAGATGCAGCATCTTGCACTTGTCAGTGTTGAAACCCGTCCTGTTCTCATCTGCCCACCCCTGTAACCTGTCCAGGTCCAACTGCAGCCTATTCTTCCCTTCTAGCATGCCCTTCTAGCGTGTTGTGCAGGGTCCAGCCCCTACCCAGGGACAAGCCTGCATCCTGCCTTGGTGGGCTTCTGTTTTGGGAACAGCACAGAAAGTTGCTCCTGAGAACTTCTGTGGCAGAGCAAATTATGCTGTCTGCATAGACTTATTGGTCTGATCAGTGGATAATAGGGGGCCCGAGCTGGCTCTCGCAGCTGTCTTTGCAAATCTGGCCTTGTCCTAGTCATTAGGACCCCTATTTGCCTGTAGTGCTCTAGAACTGCAAAAGAACTGCTCATAGAGGGTCTGCAGATACTAGAGGGATATTAACTGTAGTTCTGAGTACCCATCCTTTAACTGTCCCTCATCTTACAGACCAGATATTTCACTCTGACCAGAATGATCTTCTTCCAGAGAAACCTGTCCCTCTCTCTCTCTTGATTTCTGAAGAGGAAATACCAACCTCTCAGCAAACACAAATGTGTGGGAGAGTTCACAACCCTTCTAACTGACACATTGAACAGCTTATATCTATCATTCCTACTGTAATGGCAGGAGAGGTTAGGGATAACTTACAGCAGCTAAATTCTTTCAAGTCAGCAGGTCCAGATGGGATGCACCCAAAGGTACTGAAGGAATTGGCTGAGGTAATTTCAGAGTCATTGCCTATCCTCTTTAAGATCTGATGGAGGTCAGATGAGGTCCTGGATGACTGGAAAAGGGCAAATATAGCAGCCATCTTTAGGAAAGGAAAGAAGCAGGATTTGTAGAACTACAGACCAGTCATCCTGACCTAGATACCTGGAAGGACCATAGAGCAGGTCCTCAAGGAATCTCCTGTGAAGCACCTAGAGGAGAACAGGAACAGCTAGCATGGATTGACCAAGAGAAAGTCATACCTGATCAAACTGATTCCTTCTGTGATAAGCTGACAGACTCTGTGGATGTGGGGAGAGCAGTGAATGTGATATACCTTGACTTTAGCAAAGCTTTTGACACTATCTCCCTCAACATTCCCATTAACAAGCTAAGGAAATACAGACTAGACAAAAGTCCTGTAAGAGGGATACGTAACTGGTTGGAATGCTGTACTGAAAGATAGTCATCAATGGCTCAATGTCTAGCTAAGAGGAGATATCAGGTAGGGTTCCCCTTGGATCTCTCTTGGGTCCAATATTGTTCAATATCTTCATTAATGATTTAGATGCTGGGATTGAGTGCATGCATGGCAAATTTGTGGATGTCACCAAGTTGGGTTGAGTTGCAGATAGTCCAAAAGGAAGAGGTAGGGCTAGGATCTGGAATGACTTGAGTAGACTGGAGAAGTGGGCCACAATTAACCAGATGAGATTCAGCAAGAACAAGTGCAGAGTCCTACACTTGGGATGTAATAATAAAATGTACAATGGAATTGACTTTGTTCAGTCTGGGCCTTGTTATAATCTGGCCCCCTCTTTCTTTCTATCTCTGGGCCCCATGCGGCCCTGTCTTGCTCTGTCCCCTTTCCCGGGGCTTCTCAAAGTGCTGCCACCCTTTTCTGGGGCCTTTCAACAGTGCTGCCCCCTCTCTGGTGCTGGGGTCTCCACACTGCTGTGGGTCCCCTATGAGGCCTCCTCCAACCCCTAATAGCCTCACCCAAGCCACCGGTATATAAACAGCAACAAAATACCAGCCCCTGGGCTGTAACAGAAATTAAAGCTGCCTGGCTAAAACATCATTCATGCCTACTGGGGGATACTCCATCCCTCCGCAGTGTCAAACATTGCTTCTGCAGTCAGGCTTCCCTATCTTCCCTGAGAGAGCTCCTTCCCCCTTGGCCTCAGCCCCTGGGCTTTATATGGGAGCCAGGCCCTGCCCCTTCTCGTCAGCTGACCTCCTCTGGTTGTCCTGGCAACCAGCAGCTGTGCTCATTACTCACTGCTAAGGCTCTTCCCCTAGCAGTTTTCTCCCTTCTTGGGAGCAGGGTGCCTAAGTGCTCTGTGACAAACCTCCCCCTCAAGATTCAGACTCACCGAGCCAGTTCTTGATTTTATCCGCCACACATCCTGCTCCATTCTCTCAGGTCTTGGCTCTTTTCTCTGACCACCTAGACGCCCAGAGGCGGAGGTTTTTAGGCACCTCCTACCCACCTTTTACCCAAGGTGCACCATGCAGGATTTCATGGGATTTGCCTGCCACAGGCAGTCCCTCCACACTAGCCAAACTTGGTAGTTTGCCGCTTAGGCTTGTCTTTTCCCTACAGCCTTCAAATAATTATGAAGGATGGTCCGGGGCCTGGTGTATTTCTCTGACCAAGGTGTTGGGCACAGTACCGTAACCATTAGGAGTCCGCCTCTCAGCCGTCCCTCTGTCCTTCTTCACTCGTCATCTACAAAGGGTTGACCCTCCTCCTCCTGCCGCTTGACCGGCTGGTAGGGGTTGGGTCTGGGTCTCCCTTGGGCTGGCCGGCCCTAACTGGAAGATTCTGCACCTAGGGGAGCCGCTCTGCCTCTTAGCAACAGGGTTAGGGTTCTCCGCTACATCCCCCCAACTCTTCTCTCTTGGCCGCGGTCTTTCCGTTTCCTCTAGCCTCTCTTCTTCCTTTTATTGCCTCAAGAAGAAATCAGCACTTTTGTTCTTAGTTCCAGGGAGATGTTTTACCTCAAAACAATATGGTTGCAGACTAAGGGCCCACCTCATCAGCCTAGCATTGTCCGTCTTCATGCTCTGCAACCAGTTTTTTAGATTGGGGAGCTTGGTACCTTCGCAAAGCCTCCACCTTGCTCAATAACAGTCTCACTTTTCCACTTCCTACTAGGGACCCCATGGTACATTTTTTTGGATTGGCTGTCAGCCCAGTCCGTCTCAAGCCTTGCACCACTGCCCTTAGCATTTTGAGGTGTTTGGCCCATTCTTCAGTATATATAATAATATCATCTATGTATGCTGCAGCTTAACCCATATAGGGGGCCAAAACTCTGTCCATTAGACACTGAAATGTAGCTGCGGCTCCATGTAATCCAAATGGCATGTGTCGGAACTGGAAGAGCCCCCACGGGGTGGTGAATGCTGTCTTCTCTTGATCTTCCGGTGCTACTGGTACTGGTACTGGTCTAAGGTGGAGATGTAGCGAGCTTGTCCAATGTTTTCTACCAGTTCATCTACTCTCAGCATCGGGTAGGCATCAAACTTCGCTACTGCGTTTACCTTCCGGAAATCAACACAGAGATGAATTTTTCCATCGGGCTTAGGTACTGCCACGATGGGGCTCCGCCAGTCACTATGAGACCTACATATGATGCCCTTCTCTAGCATCATCTCAATTTCTGCCTTGATCTGTGTTTGTAGTCGCTGAGGAATCTGTCTCCAACTCCCAGATCACCTGGCCTGGAGGAGTTTTTATCTGGTGTACCACACCCCGAGCTTCCCCGGGCATTTCCTGGAACACGTCTCCAAAGTCCCTGATTAGTTTGGCAGCCTGTCTCTTCTGTTCCTCTGATAGTTGCACGGCCAATTCTATGTTACCTAACCCACTTTCCTCTGTCAAAGAGGGTCCTAATTCTAGTTCATCAGGACGAGAGGCCAGATACATACTCTGTCTTCCCACTTCTTCAGCAGATTGACGTGGTATACCTGCTTCTTTTGTTTGTCTGCCTGATACACCTCATACCAGGGGCACCACTTGGCGTATAACTTCATAGGGTCCCTGCCACCAGGCAAGCAACTTACTCTCCCAGTCAGGTGATAAAACCAATACATGGTCCCCCACCTCAAACTACCTTTCCCGGACATCCCAGTTGTAATATCTCACCTGACATTGCTGGGTCTCTCTGAAATTTCCTACGACCTCACTCCAAGCGGCTTCAAGGTGCTCTCACAGTTGTATCACATACTGGATCAAGTTCTGGCCTTTACCCTGTTGTTCTTCCCAGCCTTCTTTAATCAGATCCAGTATTCCCCGGGGTGGCTGGCCATATAATAGTTCAGAGGGTGAAAACCTGGTTGAGCACTGGGGTGCCTCTCTTACAGCAAACAACAAGGGTGGTATCATTTTATCCCGATCGTGAGGGCTCTCAGCTACAAACTTCTTTAACATCTGTTTCAGGGTTTAATTAAAACATTCCATGAGTCCGTCTGTTTGGGGGTGATAGACTGCCATCTTCGGGTGTTTAATCCGTAGGGCTTTACTCACTCCCTCGAAGACACATGAGGTAAGATTCATCCCCTGGTCTGTCAACAGTTCCCTAGAGAGTCCTACCTGAAAGAATATCTTCAATAGCTCGTTTGCCACCTTTGGAGCGGATATGGTTCACATCGGCATTGCCTCCGGGTACTTGCTTGCATAATCTAGTAGGACTAGGATATATTGGTTTTCGGTGCTACGTCGGGGAAGTGGCCCCACGAAGTCCACAGCTACTCGCTCAAAGGGAACCTCTATCAAAGGCATCGGAATTAAAGGGGCCTTTGGAGGGCGCCTAGGGTTCGATTTTTGGCACACTGGACAGGAGGCACAATGCCTCTCCACTTCTCGCAACAATCCGGGCCAAAAGAATCTTGCCCTAATGCGGGCTTTGGTTTTGTCTCGGCCCAAATGTCCCCCCATAGGGAGTTCATGAGCCACCTTCAAGACAGCCCGTCGATATCACCGAGGTACTAGCAGCTGTATGACCTCCTCCTCTCCAGGCTTCCCTTGCTCAGTTCGGTACAAGAGACCATTCCATACCTCGAATCTCAGTGTCATCCTCATCAGCTCTGGCCGTAAGACCTCGAATGACAGTGAGGGCTCCTCAAACACAGCCCTGCCTGGCTTGGCCAGGAGGGTCATTCACTCCCCTGGACTCACAAAGTCAAGGACCTGAGACCAACTGGGCATTAGGCCAAGACAAACCCTACACACTGTCAATCTCTTCCTCTTGTCCATGCCCATGCATTCAGTCCAGGCTAAAAGGAAGCAAACACTGCAGTCCTTTGCTAGAGCACTAGCAGTAAGGATAAGTAGCTGAGCTCAGAGCCCCACTAAGCTGGGCACACCTGCACCATGTGGTCTCAGGCTGGGCTAGAGACCTACCTCTGCTTTTACTGTAAGAAAGGGGCTGCTGGCTGGGCATGAGGAGTCTCATTGTGATGCACTGTGTTGTTCCCTGCCCATGCCCTACTCCCAGCCAGCAGCCAGCACTCAGGGAGCAAGTGAAGGGTTTCCCAGTAAGAAAGTAAATGGAAAAGAAACCCAGATGGTGTGGATGGGCTTTTTTTCAGCCAGTACAAAACAGATGGTAAGATGCATGCATGGCAGTGGAGCAGAGTTAGCAAGGTCATCTGCAAGTTGGACAAACCCAGACATGCAGTATGGCCGTAACAAATCACCTCTGGACAGAGGCACAGTTCACTGTAACCCAGCCAGAGCATATTCTTGCTTCTTCCCTTCTTCAGCACGCGCGCGCGCACACACACACACGCGAGCAAGTGGTTAAAGCAGTGATTCTCCATCAGGAAGCACAACTGCTCAAGTACCATGAGTTCCTTTTACGGGTGTCGTGGTGCCACACATTAATAGCACCTTAATGCAAACACCTACACATGATTCACAAGACAAACCCAGATATTTCACTCTTACCAAACCTGTTGTGGTTTTCTGAGTTCTTTGCTACAGAAAAATTGCTCGATTATTTTTGAGAGGAAGCTAAGAGCAGGCATTTTCAAAGGGGTGTCTTGAGTCTAAAAAGGTTGAGAACAACTGGGTTAAAGTAACGACCTTCAGCCAACAATAATAACCCAATGTGTCATGGTTTGTTACCTATATTATAACCTGGGTTTGTATCTCAGAAGCCCAGCAAACTATGGTAGGACTCTGCCCATTCCTTTAGCAACCCTTGTGAGCTCTATAAAGGAAAAGACTTTGCAGTCATTCTGTCCTGTTTCCTATGACTGGGGCATGTGTTTAATCATGGTCAGCAGTTACTGTGATGCTTTGTGGAAGATGAATTGCTGCTCTGGAAAGGGTCTCTTTAGCCTGCTCCTTGTCTTTGGCTTGCTGGGCCATGCCCTGCTTGCAGCCAGCACTGGCCTCTCAAACCAAGCTGGCTTGGGCAAGTTCAACCCTGCTGATGCAGGAAGTGCTGGTGGGGAGTCAGCATTGACCTGGTGTCTGCAGAGCTGTGGTGAAGGGAGTGCCGCCTTTCTAAGGAAACCCAGGCCTTTACTTCTTGCAGTAGTCTCCAGACATCCCCCAGCACTTTCTGCAGGACTGACACAGCCAATCCCAGTGACTGAGCTAAGTTCCAGTTTGGGAAGTGCTGACTGCTGTCTAAATCTTCACTGTGGTTTCAACTCAATAGGGTTTCTTCCCCTCCTGCACCAGTGTGCTGCTGCTGTGTGCAAAGCTGGATGTCAGAGGCAGCTGGGTGCTGGAGTTGTACTCTGCTAGCCAGGCATCACTTTGGGATGGAAGTTGGTACAGAAATGAAAGAAGATCTCGCTAAGATCGTATCCCAGAGCCTCAGTTGATTATGTGAGGGTCTGAGCAGTTATTGAGACAGTAGCTATGAGGGAGTTGCTGAAAACTCATGTCATGTCTTAGCCGTTACTGTTAGTTGTACTGCAAGAGCTGGGCTTCTGAAAGTCCGGCACTGTACAGAGAGGGGCTCTACCACGAGGTGTTTACATCTAAAGGGAAAGTCAGGCAAAGTGCAGTGGGGAAGTTTAAGGCAGAGCAGAAAACTGAGTCACCCAAGCTTACAGGGCAGATTTGTGGCACAGCCAGGAACAGAACGTACTATAGCTCAAAGCTGCAACCAGCAGTCCAGATTCTTATTCAGCTCCCCCTTTTTTACAGCTTGTCTTATCGCAATGGTCTAAAAGCAGGGCCTGGTGGAGCAGTCTGGGATGGAAATCCCTACTTTCTGCCTTTCTACACTCATAGACTCATAGGTGTTAGGGTCGGAAGGAACCTCAGTAGATCATTGAGTCCGACCCCCTGCATAGGCAGGAAAGAGTGCTGGGTTCAGATGACCCCAGCTAGATGCTTATCTAACCTCCTCTTGAAGACCCCAAGGGTAGGGGAGAGCACCACCTCCCTTGGGAGCCCGTTTCAGACCTTAGCCACTCTAACTGTGAAGAAGTTCTTTCTAATGTCCAGTCTAAATCTGCTCTCTGCTAGCTTGTGGCCATTATTTCTTGTAACCCCTGGGGGCACCTTGGTGAATAAAACCTCACCAATTCCCTTC
>JAGPOW010002791.1:33686410-33708327 GCA_030014935.1 Caiman crocodilus
ACAGTGGGACTTTGCTGTCTGCGTCTCCCAGCAGATGTCTGGGTAGTTTAGGTCCCCCATGACTACCACCTCCTTAGTTTTTATGGTCTCTGAGAGCTGTCTCAGGAGCCCCAAATCTAGCTCTTCCCCTTGGTGTGGGGGTCTGTAGCAGACCCCTATCATCAAATCCCTTTCTCTTTGCCCCCATGTAATTTAACCCACAATTCTTCTACTTTCTCCTCCGATTCTGTCTTGATGAGGGTCGATGTATATTGCTCATTAACACAGAGTGCAACCCCTCCGCCTTTCTTCCCCACCCTGTCCTTTCTGTACAGCCTATAACCCTCAATGTGTACCGCCCAGTTGTGGGAAGAATCCCACCAGGTTTCAGATAGTCCTACTAAGTCATAGGTGTTTTCTACAAGCAGGAGTGCTAGTTCATCCTGCTTGTTCCCCATGCTCCTAGCATTAGTGTATAGGTACTTGAGCCTTGTGACTGGTGCCTTTTTTACCCCCCAGCTCCGATTCCCAAAGGGCCACACTCATAGTGGGTCAGTCCAGGAATTCTACCTGCTGTTGTACCACAGCCCTATGTCCCCTGACATTTGAAAAGCATTCCAGAAACTTGCCCCTCCAACATGGGCACAGGGTTGCAGGGAATTCAGTCAGTTTGGAGACTGCTGGAGGAACCACAAGCTGCAGGAGAACCTGTGACATCTGGAGAGCCAGGAATCCATCCCTGCGGGGGAGCTAGCTGAACTGCAGAGCAGCAAAATATCATCACATAACTATGCTGGAATACAAGCCCCCTGGCTTAGCCAAGTCATTGGCTGCTTGAATAATATTTATCATATAAATTAGTCTTGGTTTTTTCAATCAATCAGTGAATAGTTTATCCATAAATAATTTTTTCCACTCTCTAGGACACTCACCAGCAATCTGGCTAAACACAGCTGGGGAACAACGAATGTTTCAAGAAGTACATCCAGGTCCAACACACACATTCCATCTTGGCACTTTCTACTTGCTTAAATGTGCTATCCCAGTGCATTCTGGGAAGGATGCTAATTAGTGGTCTGACTCGCAGCTTTAACTACCACTTTCTGGGATGGGTAACCCCAGAGAGAGTATGTGTTACTCTTTACTAGTGAATGTGAGTACAGGACATGGAGCTGGGCCCACTGGGAGGCTATGTGATCTAATGAGGAAGGCAAGAGACCCGCAATGAGGATACCTGACTCTGCCACTGCTGTGTGCCCTTGTATGCCTCTCCTAACTTGGACTGTAAGTACTTTGGGGCATGGACTGTCTTGCAAATGGGGGCAGGGGGAGAAGTGCTGGGACTAGGCTGCAATTTTGGGTTACAGTTCTTTCCTATAGGAGCCTATTCCCAGTTGTTTCAGCTGTAGTCAGTCTATTGGAGCCACTAGCCAGTGGGGCAGGACACTGCTGTTCTTCTTGTGCTGATGGGAAAAGTGAGGCACAGAGACTTCCCCCTGGAGTCACCAGTGGGTAATGCTAACACTGGGAATGGAAGCTAGATATCCTGGTCCCAGCCCAGTGCCTTTTCTACACAAGAGGAAGCTGAGTCTTTGGGGTCTGGCTCACCTATCTCCCCCTGCTTTCAAACACCTCCTCAAGAAAGCCCCCCAAAAACCTAGTGGTTTTGCAGTAGGCTGTGAAAGCAAGTAGGACCTTACTGGCTTTCCCATCTATGTGAGGTGAGGACATCGCTGGCCAGTGAAATCAGGGTAAAGCCTGCAGAATATCCTCCCCCCACCCCCCCTGCAGAGCTGCTTCTTTTCTGTGCTGGGAAAAGGGGCTATATGAGATTCTTGCTCATTTAACCATGCTTATTCCATTGCCAAGCTTGTTCAGTCACCATGGACCACGGTGTCCTTCTCTTTGGGTGAAGGAAGGGGAGAGGGCTTTTTCAGACCCTTTGGGCTCCTCCCTTGGGATCTGGCTACAGTTAGCAGACTTGTATGTTACTGCTATGCACATTTACATTTTGACCCACTGTGACCATCTAGTCTGAGTACCTTTAACACAAAGCTGAAGACCTTCAAACAAGGATTCCTACCCTGAGCCCAAAAAGCCTGGGCTTGGACCAGAGCAGATCCCTTCCACTGGCTTCAGATTCCACATGCTGGAGAATCCGCCATGTCCCTTTGCAAAATATCTTAGACCCTGCCTGGTGGGAAGATCTGGGTCCTGCTCTGAGAAGCAGCTGTGATGCTGCCGCTCCTGCTCTGTTTTCCGTAAGAGCTTGTGAGAAAATGTGGACATTTTTTAAATATTGAAAGCAACTTGACCTGCTGGAAAAACAAAGTTTGAACTTGGCAGTTTGGGCCTGTGCTTGGCACTGTGCTCACTGCCCAGGATACAGACGGTTCTAGGAACCATCTGCAGGTCCCATCATCCCAGACTTGGCACATTCAGTAAATGGAGCCAGACTTGGAGGCCTCTGCAAGCAGATGCTGCTTGACTGTTGCTATCATTGAATCAAAACCTTTAATAAGACTCACAGGGTTTGGCTTCCCTGAGTGTAAGCCACCCTCTCCCTCTATCCTACAAACAATACAGACTAGAGCCAAAAATGGTAGTGTCTGGTGTAGTCCATCCTGCTGAGCCAGGCAAGTGACTAGAGTCCTGTGAGTCATGGGCCCTGGGGACTCCATGTTTGTGGGCCCAATTTATTTGAGTGTGGGGCAACAGGCCTCTGAGCACAGGGTTGCCTAGAAAGGCAGATGTGCCTCGTAGTCCTAAAACTTCCCTCTGGACAGGCAGCATAGCCAACTGGTAAGGGGGCATGGTCCCCACCCCCCACCCCCCTGACAGCACCACCACTGGCATTGCTAATACTAAATGACTGTGCAGTAAATCCTGTTACTGCACAGTCCTGGCAATGCACAGGTTGTTTCCAACCCGACTTCACAGTAGCAATGAGTTACTGCACAGTAACGTCAGCATCATGGTTTGTGCCCACCGATGCTACATTCCTATAGTAATGAGTAGGGCTGTGTGAAATGACACTGTTCTGTTTCGCCTTGAGTTTCAAGGTTTCGATGGAACAGCGTTTCGTATCAAATTTCATTTTGATTTGAAACAGCTGTTCTGTTTTGCTTTGTCAAAACAGTAAGGCTGTTTTAACTCTGTTTTGATGTTTTGCTAGATTGGCCAGTGATGGGGAGTCAGCCCAGTCAGCTTGCTAGATCGGGCCGGGGCCAGGGAGTCAGCCCAGCTGGTCTAACTTCCCATCCCCAGTGCAAAATCCCATCCCCGGCGCTGACTCCCCATCCCTGGCTGACCTAGCGTTGAATCAGAGTCAAAACAGCCTCACACCTCCTCCTGGCCAGATCTAGCACCGGGGATGGGATGTGAGCCCAGCTGGGCAGATTCTCTGTCCCCTGCCCGATCTAGCACTGGGGATTGTGCTGGGATGGGAACTCAGCCCAGCTGGACTGAGTTTCCATCCCCAGTGCTATGGTCAAAATGTTTCAACTTTGAAAATGTTTTAACTAGCTTCATTTTGTTTCAAGGCTGTTTCAAAGCCCTTTGCTTCATTTCAATTTTACTGTTTCAACCTTGAGATGAGTCGAAACAGTGTCAAAATGAAACAGCCAGCAAAATTTCACACAGCCCTAGTAATGAACTGCGTCATCATGCACCCAATAGTTTCCCTCAATGGTTGGTGCAACCCTTTCTATGAAGTATGACTATCAGGCTCTCTGCATGGGAGCAGATTGGGCAGGATCTTTCATAAAGCCAGGTAGCTAAGTGCAACTGCAGTTTTTAAAGGGTGATTGTTAGGGAGAACGAATCCGCAGTTCCCTTTGAAAGAGCGATGGAGAGAGAGGTGCACTCACTTCCAGACAAGTCCAAGGAAGGGAGCCTCAGGGTTGAGATTTTAGGACAGTCTGAGTAGCTGAGAGCTTAGGACAGTCATATCTCCCAGGCCTGCACCCACTTAAACAAATGACAGACTTTCTACTAACTCTTGTAGGATGATCACCAAAGTGGGAATTCATTCATAGATTCATAGATGTTAGGGTCAGAAGGGACCTCAGTAGGTCATCGAGTCTGACCCCCTGCCCTGGGCAGGAAAGAGAGTTGGGGTCAGATGACCCCAGGTAGGTACTTGTCCAGCCTCCTCTTGAAGACCCCCAGGGTAGGGGAGAGCACCACCTCCCTTGGAAGCCCATTCCAGATTCTGGCACCCCTTACTGCGAAGAAGTTCTTTCCAAAGTCCAACCTAAATCAGTTCTGTCAATTTGTGGCCGTTGATCCTAGTTACTTCAGAGGGTGCCCTTGTAAATAGAGCATCTCCTATTCCTTGCTGCCCTCCCCCGATGGATTTATAGGCAGCCACAAGATCACCTCTCAGCCTTCTCTTGCAAAGGCTGAAGAGATCTAGGTCCCTCAGTCTCTCCTCATAGGGCCTTCCATGCAGGCCTCCAACCATATGAGTGGCCCTCCTCTGGTCCCTCTCAAAGTTATCCACATCTCTGTTGAAGTGTGTTGTCCAAAACTGGATGCAGTACCCCAACTCCAGCCTGACCAGTGCTGCACAGAGGGATTCATCTCCCTGGATTCATTGCATTGGACCAAGACAAGGCAGGAAACCAAGAAACAGAAGATTTGTCAGGTCAAGGGGCTCATGGATCCAGGAAGGCAATTGTCATGTTCTAGATCTAGTGGCTCCCCTTTTCTGCTGGTCTGCCACCTCTTCTTCTGCACCAAGGTTAGACTCCTGCCCCTCTGTGAATCAGGGGCTCAGGGAGGGTGTGCAAGTATCTGTGTTGCCTGGAGCAGCTGTTGATGGAGTTCCTCATGGTTCAGTACTATTCTTCTGCTCTTATACATACCCCCGATTTTTGCCATAGGCCAGACTGACTCCAGGGGTTCATGTCTATGTTAACTACAGATGTCTGTAGTTTCAGCAGAAGACACCACAGAGAGAGAGAGCTGTGATGCTGTTACTATTTTACTTGTGTTAGATTAACACTGAGATGCCCAGCCAAGATCACAGCCTTGTTATGCTGGATGCTGTGTGGGTGGTGAGCATAGAATGGGGAAACCGTGCCCATTGTGTATCTGTGGGGTTCTTGTCTCAGAGAGATCACACAGGGAAGAATCAGGTAACACTAAAGCAGAACAGGAAACAGCAACACAAGATAATGCAGTTCAGGCAGCACTCTTTGCTGATGGAGTACAGAACATGTATACAGGCATTCAATGCATAAGACCCCTCCCCCTGGGGAATGTAATCCTATAAGTATTTGGGCTGGACAGTGGTAATGGACTTTTCACTGGCAACAGCAGTAGACTCCTTTTGTTTCTTCCAAAGCAGCATCAACAACTGGAAGTGTTGATGTGTCTAAACAGCAGCTGATGGACTCATTAGAACTGGTTCCACTAGCAGTGCAAGCACCTGGTGTTGCAGAGGTCACATTATCTGAGATTCAACCCACATCTGGTCAGTGTGCCTGCTAAGTGACTTTCTGTCTGGAGTCTGGATCTTATACAATATTGCACTGTAACTTCAAGGACAGATGCAGGCACCCACTGTGGTCCAGTTGTGTAGTTTCAAATGTACACAGGTTCATATGGGCCAAGGCTTCTTACAGATGAAATATTCTGTTTCTTAGAAAACTGCATTTCCTGCCTTGTCTGGTATTTAATGACTACCATATCTGGCTGGGGCCGATTCAAACATATTTTCAGCTGGTGGTTCATTAGTAGTTCTGCAGGGCTGTGACCTGTAGCAGTATGTGGAGTTACATGCTGTTGTAGTAAGAATTTAGCTAATCATTAGTTCCAGTCACCATCAACCATAGACATTGAGTACGTGGGGGCCCAAGGGCCCTGGCCCCCCTGAGGAAGAGACAGTTTAAAAATAGGAAAAGCAAGTCCCCGTCCCAGACTGCATGACTCTAGAAGAGCATTTGTCCCAGATTCCCAGAATCGTGCAGGGATCCAGGTTTTCCATTGACCACAGAAAAACACAGGAAACAAGAATAGCAGGTTTCCCCTTGCAAGCTGGCACAGTTCCCCACAGACTATGGGGAGCAGGATGCAGGGTGCACCATGTGCATGTATGCATGCATACACATGCACTTGGCCAGGAATACAGCCCCAAGCAGTGATGGAGAGCAGTGACCCAGCCCGCTTAACAGCAACTGGGGCAACAGCACAGAGTTGTGCTCTCCTCTGTTGCCAGGTAGGCAGGGGGAGCCTCGCCATGGCTCCACAGGGTTCTCAGGAGGGAGAGAGCAGAGCAGGGAGCCCCAGGTCCGCAGCAGGCAGCTTGCATTTGCACCCCCAGACTCTGCTTGGCTCTGCTCTGGCCGTGCCATAGAGTGGTGGGGGAGGGCATGGGGGAGGGGACATCATTTTAGGTTCCCCTCACACAAAAATAAGAGTTGGTGCCTATGCCATCAACGATTTACTTCAATGCATCTTTAATAGTTTGGCCCATCATCTCCAGTTGGCCTTTGATCATGAGTGTAATGGTGCGTATGTGGTGCAATGGATAAGATTCCTCTCCATAAACTTCTTAAATTCTTTACAAGTGAATTGCACAGAATTGTCAGACATTGGTATCTGAAAGATCATGTATTGTGAACAGCTGCCATAAAACTCAAAATGCAGTGTGTGAAGCCACTGGTGCAAAGGAAACAACTTCCACCCACTTTGAGAATCAACAACAATAAAGAATGTATGTAGCCCCAGTGCTCTTTCCTGCCCAGAGTGGGGGGTTGGACTCGATGACCTACTGAGGTCTCTTCTGACCCTAGAAATCTACGAATCTATGAATATCAGGCCTTGGAAAGGGCCAGCAAAATCTATGTGCAGATGAGACCATGATGTCCTGGTCACTTCCCACAGATGGACTGAAGCCTTAGCTGGTGCATAGTGTGTAGTTTGGCATGGTTCATACCTCTATTGTTTGCTCAATGCCAGCATCTAACTTTGACCATGAAACATAACTTCTGTCAAGCACTTTCATGTGAATAGTCCCCAGATGCCCTGCTTGGAGACCATCAAGACTTTGTGCTTGACCTGCATTAGGAATGACCACTTAATTACCACATCGGAGGCATCCCTTAAGGGTGGAAAGTTCATGTTGATGTGTAATGAATGGTTTAAATTCATCTGCAATCTTTGTTGAAAGCCATCCCCTCCATAACCATTCAAACACTGGATCCTTAGCAGTCATATGGGCAATGTCATCTGCCTGGAGAGGAGGATCAGACGAGGATTCTATTTCAGAACTTCAGAGACAAAGCACATGAGCTGAAATTATCTTAGGTGTTGATCCGTTCCTGATGAATAACCATAGCAATGGTTTATGGTCTGTCACAATTATGAATTTGTGGCCATATTCATAGTCATGGAATTTTCTAACTCCAGTAATGACTGTAGGAGCTTCCTTATCAATCTGACCATAATTCCTCTCAGTCTTATTCATAGTTCATGAATGGTAAGCAGTGGGAGCTTTATGTTCATCACCCTAAAGGTGACTGAAGACAGCCTCCACTCCACATGGTGAAGCATCACAAATAAGCAGAAGTGGCTTCTCCATGTCATAATGGATTAACATGCTGTCAGATGGCAACACTTCTCGTCACTGAATGCCTTGTTGTGTAGTTTAATTTCCAGGTGACATCCTTATCCAATAGACGATGCAAAGGCTCAGCAACTGTAGCCTTGTCTTTTAGAAAAGAATGGTAGAAAGTAAGCAGACCTACAAATGCTTGCAGTTCTTGCTTATTTTTAGGTGTTGGGACCTTATGAGCAACTTCTACCTTTTCATTTGTTGGATGAATTCCAACTCAGAACCCCAGGAACTCCATACTGTTACTCCAGAAACACATTGCTTTTTCTTTAGTTTCAGGCTAGCACTGGCAATGCGGCATAACACTTCTTGCAGATGGACAATTAATTCTGGCATGAACCCTGCTCAGATAAGGACATCATCAAAATATGGCATGACTCCCTTAAGACATGCTAGTAAGTCATCCATAACCTTTTGGAAAACTCTGGGTGCTTTGCTAATTAAAAATTGTAGGCAGTTTGCTCAGAAGGCTCCATTATGGGTTATGATTGTCTATGCATTAGCCTTTTAATCATCCACAGAGAGTTGTTTATACACTTGAGCCAAGTCTAATTTAGAAAATCTTCCCTTTAGCAACAGTGGCAGAGAGTTGTTTTACTGCTGGAATCTGGTATGAGTGTTTCTGTAGTGCCTTATTAATAGTACACTTGTAGTCAGCACATAATCAAATATCACTGTTTGGCTTCATGATGGATATGATGGGAGTAGCCCATGTTGGATTTAACTTTGTTTCTAAGACACCTTTCTCCAAAAGTTGATTGATGTCTGCATCAATTTTTGAATGAAGGATGAAGGCAACATGATGAGGCTTCATTCAATTTGGAGTTACAATTGGATCTAACATACATGACACAGGCTGAACCTTATAAAACCATGCTGTTCATTGAAGACCTCAATTAAATCCTTTAGGATGTTTTGTAAGGTGTCTATCATGAGGCTGTGCACCTCTGTTAATTTGATACCCAATGGCTCAAACCATTTTTCTCCTACTAAACTTGCTCTCCAACCTTTAGCAATTATTAGGTGGTGGACCCCTCATTCCTGCCCATAGTGGACATTGACATAACATGCACATTTCCAACCTACTGTTTGTTATAACCTACAAGCTTGGCTTCACATGGCACAAAAGATGAATAGTTTCTAGGTTGTAGTGAGTTGTTTCTCCTGAGACTAAGGTAAATTCAGACCCTGAGTCTACCTCCATAGCCCAGGGAACACCTTGGAGGTGCACATTTCCAACCTACTGTTTGTTTGTTATAATCTACAACGTTGGCTTCCTCATTCCTGCCCATAGTGGACATTGACATAACATGTTTTGTAGGTCTTCCCTTCTGTGAGGTTGGTGTTTCCACATCACTAACAAATGCAGTAGTTTAGGCAACGGGACAACTTACATGCTAGAATTTCATTCAAATCAGCAACAGCATTAGTGATAACTGGAGATGTATTCCCCTTGGTTGCTGCCTTGTTGGATGTCTTGGACTTCTGATGACACTTGGGTTCAATGTAACTCTTGTGCTGGCAGTGGTGGTAGTCAGCATCACAGAAATGGCAGGAATTGCATCTGTGATTTCCCTCACAGTTATAGCAGCTTCCTTGGGGAAAATAAATTATATTCTTGTGCAAGGGTGCTGGCTTCTGTGGAGATTTTTTCCTTGAATGCACTTGGTAAGTCTTTGCTGACATCAGTTTTGCCGAGGATATATATATTTCCCTCCAGTGGAGCAAGGCAACTTCGTATGCAAAGGATTCTTTTTGAGCCACGGCAAAAGTTAAGTTATGCCTTGCACAAAGTCCGCAGTGTAAGGCTTTATTTTGAATCCCACACACAGGATAATCCCTAAGAAGATTCAAGACTGGTACCGAAGTACAATCCTTAGACAACTGATCCACATCTGCTATTGTACACAGCAGTTCCTTACTCTTCCTCTAGCAGCTGTTGGTTGAAATGGAATGGTGAATGGATTCAGATGGGGTTGATGCAAAACAACTTTTTTGCAACTGGAGCATGTTGTTACAGGGCTTGGCCGGGGAAACAAGGGAGCAAGTAATCTCAAAAGTCTTTGGGCCAGTGATGCTCAGTAGCACTGCACATTTCTGGTTCTCATCAGCAATCTTACTGGCTTCCAGGTAGAAGTCTAGCTGGTCAGCATAAGAGTCCCATATGGACAGATTGGCCACATCGAATTCTTCAATATGACCCACAGTAGCCATGTTAGAAAGCAGCTGTACAGGCCAGCGCGTGGAAGGAAAAGAGCCCTGGCCCCTGCAGCATGGATTACTGTAAGTTTCTCTGTCTGAAGCACTGTAAGCATCCTACTCATACCCAGCCTGCTGCAGAACCTGCCTCTTAACAGGTACCATGGTCTTGCCTTTGAGTGAGAAGCACTTAGACATGAGGTATTTTCACTCTGACAGGGTAGGAGAGAAGGGGATGTGCAGCACAGGCACCACCATGGGATCAAACAAGGCAGTTGGCAGTGAGGGCCAGTGGTCCCAGCCAGCACCTTGACGTATGTGGAGTGGGCAGGCAGGGCATGCAAGGACCCTTCCCATGGTCAGGAGCACTCAAAAGAAACAAGCAAACAAATGAGCCTTTAGTTCCAGGCAGAACAGACTGCTTTCCCAAGGAAGGTATTTAAAACTCTCCCCAGGCAACTCTTTCACACTCCTGTGTTTGCCCCTGCTATCCTGGTTTTAGTGACACGGTAAGACCTTTTCTGCAACAGATGGTCCCTGCCTCCTGCATCCAGCTGATCACAATGTGGTTGAAGGAGCAGTGAGCATTAACATCTGATAGCCCAGGAGCTATGGAGAGCTTCTGCAGTTCCTTGTGAACCACTGAGGAAACAAACCCCTCCTTTATGAGCCAGGGAACTCCACCAAGAAGAGTGTGTTTTTTAGCCATGCAGGTCTGCCAGGTACATGATCTTGAGTATCCCATCAGAATTCAGAAATCCTATCAATTCCCAGGCTCCTCAAACATGGTCTGGGGCAGAGACTCAGGGAACTGAAACTGGCTTTTGATTCTTATCCTGTCTCAGGCTATCCCAACTGGGGAAAAGAGCTGTCATCTTCTGTGTAGGGCTCTCATAGGCTGAGGAAGGGCAGCTAACCTCCTATCCCACAGTCTCTGAGGCTCCTACTGTCAAGTTGTAGCCTTGAACCCAGGGCCTTAGCCCAGCCAACACAGCTGCTTATCTTGGCTTGCTACCCTATGGCTCATCACCCAAACTGTTCCAGGCTGACCTGAAGCCTCCAGCAGGGCCTAACACTCTGCCCACTTCATGCCCACAGAGTGGTTGGCTGGGGTAATGGACCATCCACTTCTCCATATAACCCCCTGAGCCAGAACAGAAAGTGTTTGGGTAGCAAGGCTCAACCTGACTCAGAATCGCTTTGCCAATCCTTCCTGCTTGCTCGACTCCACTGTCTGTTGCATCTCCTGGCTTGACTAGGCTTGCTTCTAGTCCCTGCTCTCAGCCTGACGTGGATTGTCCTCAAACGCTGCTCACCCCTCCTGTCTCTGGTTGGCATCTCAATCCCTGAGTGGCCCCAGACCCAGCCGCCCACACGAATCTCCACAGACATTTTGTCCAGACCGTTTCTGGTGAAGAGAGTTTGACATGGAGCCCAAACCCCATTTAGGACAGCACTTCAGGGGCTTCTTATCTAATGGCACATTTTGCTCTAGCCCAACCTGGAACCTACTCCAGGGTCAGGTGAAGGTAAGCCACTTCATCAACCTACCAAACTGTATTACCCCTGCATATGCATGCAGACTGATCATACTCATTAGCTCTCCCCTGTCTGAGCCCCAGTAGCTGGGGGCACTCACCTAGGAAGCAGAAGACCCAAATCACAGTTCAGTGCTTGAAACACAAGGCCACAGGTTGAGCATCATGTAGTCCCTGCTGCAGCCCTCCTGCAAGAGCTGACCCACTGCACCTTGTGTGGCAAATGGCTGAAAGGCAAACAGAGCACAGAACCTACTCACCTCTGCACCACAGCAGCTAACACTCGGGGACTTGCTCCTGCCCAACCTACCCAGTCAGTGCCTCAGCAGCTGATGAGCTCTAAGCCCATTAGTAGCTGCAGTTCGGTAGGGGCAGTGTGAACCCAGGCCAGAATGCTCAGCAGGAGCAAACCTCCATAGTGCAGCTCTCCTCTGGAGAGGGACTTGAAGGGACATGGATGGGTGGATTGCTTCCCAGAGGCTCCAGAGGAAAGGGCTTTCCTTTACACACACGAAGTCACTTGCTCTCCCTGCTAACCCTGAGGGCACAGCTGGGATCAGGGAGATGAGAGAAGCTAATTGGCTTTGCAGTTCTCAGACATCATCACCAGCGATAAGGAAGCTGTAAACAGAATCTAACCCTGCTGCTGCTGATGTGTAAGGAAGAAGCAGCTGGGTTGGCCTTGCAGGGCCCATGGGAATAAGGAAAAGTGTATCACTGTCAGCATGCTAATCCACTCTGACTGTGAGGCACGGGACAAGCCAGTTGGCTGGGCAAGGCAGAACCATATTACAGGATCTTTGTAGAACAAGCCTGTGATTTATTTGGGGTACATACAGGCAACTGGGCTGTTGTGTATGTATGATGGAGGAGGTGGAGACCCTTTGTCCTCCACAGCATAAAGAGGCGAAGCAGGGTGACGATGTTTTTCTTCCCCTTCCCTCAGGTCACCTTTAAAGCTAGCTTCACTTTCAGTACCATGTTAATGAGACTGCCCTGAAGTTCACTACAGTAATTTCTTTGGTCTTATTACATCCTTCTGCATCTCTTGCTACAGACACTTTCTTCAGCTGTACTAATCTGCAGCCTAAAGCCACTTTGCATTGATTTAAACTAGCAGCAAAAATGATTTAATCTCTGCATTCTTTTTGAAGCTTAACCATCTTCTTCTTCAAATGGGTGTGCACATGTGTTTGTGTATGCATGTGTACAGGCATGCACGCATGTGCACCTTCTTGCCCCCACTAGAGTAGATTATTTTACACCATAGAGAAGCTTTGATCCACTGTGGAATACAAACTTTCAGGCCTGTAAGTGTTTACAGCTCTCTCCACACCTTGAAAACCCCCATTGCATCTAACTGAGCTGTGTCATGCTACATTTTCTATTGGATTCTTTCCTTTCCCAGCATTCCCAGGCTGTTCTTTTTATTTTATACTGCTTATTAATCTCCATTTGGGCTATAGCTGGCATCATATCAGAAAGCTGTAATTAAAGACTAGTAGCTCAGTCTAGTTATGATAAAGTCCTTGGAGAAAAAAATGGTGTCCATGGGGTAGGTGGATTTCAACCCAGTCTAGTCCTCAGTGTCACATTGTCCCATTTTCCCTGGATTCACAATCAAACACTACGCTTTAGTAAGAAAAGGGAAGTGGCTATTGAGGTGCTGGCCAGGAGTATCCATGGGAGAGTTCCAAGTAACCCCAAACAGCATGGCTGAGTAGTGGACCAGGCACAAGCTGCCCAAGGTACATTAATGGAAGGGTTAAATTCATAACTTTAAGAATGCAAATGAAAAGTGTCTGCACTCACTGGGGGATGTGAAAGAACCTCCTATGGCTGGGCCTGTAAAGGCACCTGCCTCCTCAGGGAGTAGACACTCCAGGATGAGAAACTGGACCAAACCCAACAAGGCTTGACCCAACCAGGAGCTCAAGCTCTGCTGGAGAGAGGTAAAAGGCTGACTGGAAGAGGCCAGTTGCAGAAGGCTTTGCCCTTTGGGCTGGAGATTAGCCATGTGTCAGACCTGTATAGAAGAAACTGTACCACCCTGCTCCCAACCCCCTGCAGCTATGACCATGCACATAAGGCAGTGTCTGCCTTATTGCATCTATCCCATCCTGGTCCCTGCACTCTTATTTTGAAATAAAAAGTTGCTGAAGCTGACTGAGTTAACAGGCATGTGTCACTTGCAGGCTCACTGGCCTATCACGCTCAAGTCTGGGAATTTACAGCATGCAGGTCTGTGCTTCAGCCAGGACTGAAACATTTGAATCCATGCAGGACTGTGTGCCCTTTTCAGATAGCGTGCTGGGCTTTGGCTTCTGCAGGGTGCACCAAGTCCTGGCACGGATCTGACCAGTGATGGTCATGTAGGGCAGGGAACCCCAGGAGTGCTCAGCAAGGGGACGCTTCATGAAAAAATTAATGCCAGGAACCCAGTCCTCCTGGGGAAAAGCAACCTGTTTCTTCTGAATTCCAACACACGGACAGAGGAGTCTGAGTTTCAGGCTCCTTGCCTTGCTCTCTGCACTCTCCCTCCCACTCTGCATCACTGTTCTCTCTGAGCAATACTGTTATTATGTCTTCAGTGCCTGAGACTGATTTTTTTCTAGACCCATGACCCCCCTCTTCCTTTTCTTATAGGGCTGGTGTGGGTAGTTACCTTCAAGATATGTCAGTCTCAACTAGACATTCTCTATCTGGACCCAGCCTGACAAATCCACCCCTGGATGCATCCTGCCTGAGTAAGTTGCCTCCAGTCTAAGGGATGGTCTGTCAGTTCTTTTGGGATGGCCATCCTCTTCCCAACTAAGATGGTTTGAAGACCTCCTTTGCGGGAAAGTAGCTTGATTTTTAGGAATGCAGCAATATGAACCCCAGCAAGTTTGTTCCATGTTCAGCCCCTACAATAAAGAAATTAATGGCAGAAACCTCAGCAAAGGCATAGAGCAAACCCAAATGAGTTCAACATCATCCATGTTGTCTTCTCCACTACCCTCAAGTAAAATGTAGGGCAGAATGACCTTTTAGAAACAAACTGGTTCAGAGAGTTAGTCTCTATGGGTGCCTATACACAAGCAGTTGGAGTAGACTCAATGAATTGAGTCTTCTGGAGCATGGTAATTACTGTGCTCTTGCAGACTCCAGTGTCTCATGTATCAGCATCCCTGCACTTAAAAATGGCAGCAGGGAGCACTTTATCTAAAGCTCATTCAACAAGCTTTAGATAAGTGCCCCCACCACCATTTTTAAGCATGGGGACACTGATAGACAAGATGCCCCAGACATTTTAGAGTGGCTCTCAGAGACGTCCTCCCCGCACCCCCAAAGCACATGTATAAATGCCCTAACATGCTACTGTACCCTACCTTTTGCCTAATTTCAAACTAACATAGCTAACTGTGTCTTTACATCCCCCAAAATCCTTGTGTTGTCTTGTAAATGACTCTACTGGGTAGTATCCGATGCACAGAAAATGCATAACAACAGTTTGTTTAAAAGTAGAGTGCTGAAGTTGTTAGGTCTAAAGAACTGGCCCCAGGCAGAGTCTTCCTCGTGGTACTGGAAACATTAAAATCAGGGCTTAAGGAATAGACCAAATTAGGCATTAGCACATCAGCACTATTGGCTTTAGAAAAGTGGTTCTGAACTCTGCTGGTCCATGAGCAGCAATATTGAGCAAGTCACATATTGGGTGGATACACAAAGTCTTGGAGCCCTTTCAAAAGGGCAAGGTTTCAAAAGGAGCAGCTGCTAGTACCTTCTAATTGTTATGTGTGACTGAGCCGAGAACCATTCAAATGTAGGAAACACGCTGCTCCAATTATAACCCTGGATCAAAGAGTGTTAAAGTTGGAGTTTTGCTATATTTGAATTGTTCACACACAGCAATTAAAAGGCTCCACCTGATGCTCTTTTGAAAGGGCTCCAAGAATTGGTCAGCATTATGCTTTGCTCTGCCAGTTAACCTGGAGAGACACTTTCCTGCAGCCACAAGCAGTAGCAGGGGAGCTTACAGGCAACACTGCCCATGAGCCATGAATTTCAGACCGCTGCTTTAGAGCATGGGCTCGCAACTAGGCATGATGAATGGATTACAGTGGATTACAACCCCATTGCCCTTTCTGTACTGCTAGGTGGGTCAGGACCCCCAAACTTATCTCTTGTAACATAGGTTCCCAGTATGGAGAGGATCAGAGACCACTGCCTCCGAGATCCTAAAGCATTGATGTTTATAATCTTTGGGAGTGCCTACACATGCCTTTATGCCAGCCTAAATTTACTAGAATAGGCCAGAATCTAAATGTGCAGGTATCAAAGTGCATTAACACTGTATGTGGACTGACCTGGGACTAAAGTTAGTTCCAAGTCAGTCCACAGAGTGTTACTGCGCAGTAAGGCATCTACATGTGTATTACTGCGCAGTAACTAATTGGGCAACGCTCAAGTTGGCATAAGTCCCCATATTTACTGCACAGTACAGGCATGCATGTGCAGACATGCACCCATACTGCACAGTAATTTTAGTTACTGCACAATAAATGGACCAGTGTTTCTCACACATCCCTCCTGCAACACACACTCCTTTCTTGATCCAGGGCAGAGCTATAAAATTATGCCTACCAGGAGCTGGTGGCCACTGCAATCCTACCATGCACAGCTTTGTATGTGTAGTGCATTCTACAAGTGCTGTTATTACTAAACTATCACTTTATTAGTAGCTTAGCAGTAGAAAATAATGGTGCTGTCTGGGTGAGACTGTGACAAATGGTAGCATCACTGCACCAGGAAAAGGGATGCATCCTCACAGAGGTGGGGATGTTCAATAGACAGAAGTGACAAAGGGTGAAGGATTGTGTGTAGCCATATTGGCCCTTGAGCTAGGGTATACAGTGGGGCCCCCATTAAATGGCCAGCAAAAATGTACAGCAAATTAGTACTAGTACTAGAAATCCCATCCCCTCCCAGTCAAGATAGACCATCATCCTGACCCCTCATAGAGAACAATCACAGCCTGGATAGACCATCGTATGCTTGAGGTGCCTAGGTGGCCAGATTGAGCCAACTGGTGTCCTAAGGTTTATCTATATGTCTGTCCTTATGTCCCAAAACTGTCCTGCTAGTAGGATGCATTGTGCTGGATCCCCTATATCTGTCTGCCCCTGTAGCTGTGGGACCTTTTGCCAGATGCCCCAGTTGCTGGATGTTAAGAGCTCTGTGTCTCCTAGCCTTTCCTCTTACCCCCAACAGGCCCATTATTGTCTATGGCCACTATCCTGAAGCTCTGGCCTGCACTTGTGGAGACAAAGGTGTCATAGTCTGGCTTGAGGTACAGAGTTTGTCAGGCAAATGGAAATGTGCAGGCATAGAGGACAGAAGTTTCATCCTCCTGCATGAGACTTTAAACTATCTACAGTCTTGCTGATATGCTCTGGGATAAGTGTTGCTGAGAAGCTGCAGTGCTTTCCTTCCTCACCCTGCAGCTGAAGATCTTCCTGGAGCTTTTCTTTCTATGTGAGGAGCAGCAGTGCTTGGCAGCCTGTCTCTCCAAGTGGAGGTTTTACATTTGCTTGGCTGTATGCTGGATTATACTGCTGGCTGCCCTGGAAAAAATTTCTAGCGCCCTTGCCAACATATTGTTTAACTTGGGAAGATCCCTTGGAAAACCTGAAACTTTTCTATCCTGCCCTCACATCCCAGGGAGCGAGTTTCTCCTGCAACTTTCGTCAACCCCATGTGAGCAACACATTTGCTGGAAACTATTCTTTGCCAACTGTGCCTACCAGCAACAAGCTAAGGGGGCTCTCTTGATTTGCATCTTGAGTGTGTCTGCTATAGAATATAAACTGAAAGCACAATGTTCTGTCCCTCCAGGAATGCATCCATCTGAAGTGCATCCATCCTAAACCACCTACTGTAATCTCTACCACTAACTTCATTCCCAACCCTGAACACTTGTTCAAAGCTGTACAAAAGCCTTCCCTGGGACTGCTCACACATGCAAAAAGTTAAGCAGGAAAATGTTCACAGGAGAGAAGTTTTAGATTCCATCTGCAGAAAGTCATGAGGCAGTCCTCCTGAACCAGACTGGCCTGACTCTTGGAGATTTTCAACACAGCCAGGCAATTTAGACTCATCTTTTCAAACGCACCTTGCATCTAACTCCTTCTGACTGCTTTGAAAATTCAGCCTTACGCACACTTACCACCACTACTTTCTACTGAATGGAACTGGTGTTCAGTCATCTATCAGTGGCCTCATATCAATAGCATCTAATGGAGAGTCTCCTTTCTTGTAACTAACAGAGGTCAGTGTTTTTGGAAGAAGCCATCAGGAGCTATTCCTGTGCACAGCAGAGCAAGAACTGCACTGGCCTACATCCCTGTAATCTTGTGACACCCTTCTGCCAAGTTGCCTTGCAAACTGGCTCTGCCTATATTGCTGTTTGTAAACTTAAGTGACTTTCAAAAAGCTTTCAAGCACGAGGAGGCCCTGGGTAAGTGCCTTAAAACATATTGTTCTTGTTTAATCAAACCCAGTTTTGTTTATTTCAGCTCCCCTGGTGGTAGGAGGGAAGGTGGGGGTTTATGAAAGGGAAAGATGCAAAAGTTGTAGGGGAGATATTTAAAATGGAAAGTTGCTCATAAAAGCTGCATGACAAATTACTTGAGGAGGCTCTGTAGTAAAAAAACCATCGTATTAACTAAATCTCTATCACACCCTAACTTATGAATAAGCTAAAGGTTTACTTGTCCTGCTTTCCTCAACCCCACTCGGTGCAACTGCCATAGTTTCTTATGTTCCCTTGCAGGGTTGCAGTGTGAAATGAGTAATTGCATCAGCAGAAGCTGAGGTTAAGAGATCCCCACTACCCTCTCCTGCTTCCCCTGCACTGCTTTGCTGTGGGAAGCAACATTATTGCAGCACGTGTTCGGGAGCAGGCAGAAAATCCTAATTGCCTCCCCTGACACTCTGGCCCAGCCCCAAGCCATGGACTAAATGTGGGTGTGGATCCAAACTGTGAGCTTTGTTCTACAAGCTGATAAGCATCTTCGATCCCAGTTCCCTTCAGTGGGAGATAGGATGCTCAGTAGCTCTCAGGAACTGCAGCCCCCCCAGGATTAGCCCCTCTCCAATGAGCTGCTTTAAATCCTGGTTCCACTCACCCTGATCAAGGAAGATACTCAGTCCTGGGTCTCAGTGCTGAGGCTAGGGCACTGCTTTGTCAGTCTAGGGAGCTGTCTGGAACATTTCTACCCACATGTGTCTCATTAAGGTAGCAGCAAGGGATCAGGGAATGCCACCCTGACTATTGCTATGGGGCTGCTTTGAACTTGCTGCAACTGTAATCTGCACTGCATATGTGCATTTATAGTCATATCTATCTTGTCTCCTGCCTCCAGGGACATGAAACAGCAGAGCATCACTGAGAAACATGGCCCTGCTGCTTCATGTCCTTTAAGTCCTGAACAGATACCACGGGAGAATATGCTATCAGGAAACAGAAAGCCTGAGCTGGGCTGACCTGTGTGCTTAGGGTCCTTCTAAGCCAGGGGTGGACAATGCACAGCATGTGTTGGCTGTCATGTGTGGCACAGGATTCCTGGGCACTCAGTAAAGAGAGGTACCAAAATGGAGGTGAGGTGGTGGAGCTGCAACCTCCAGTTGCATAGAGCAGAGTAGGGGCAGAGTGCTCCTGTGAGAGAAGATGTCAGGTGTAATGACCAAGAGCCAAGTTAACCCTTCCTTGGCCCTGCAGCTGCTGTCTAATTTTATATAGAATGGCAGTAGCTGCAGGATCAGGAAAGGGTTGACCTGGCTCTCAGAAGTGACACCTCTTGTGCCAGCATCCTGCTCCTGCATTTCTCCATGCAGCTGGAGTCCCCCACCTCTCCAAATGCCTCCACTGCAGTGCCCAGGGCACAAACTCTGACGTACAGCTTTGGGAGATGGGGATCAGAGTGATGCTTGCAGTGAGGGGGAAGGAGGTTGGGGATTAACTTGTGGCACAACAGCCAAAAAGTTGTCCATCACTGTTCCAAGCTGGCTATGGGTCCTACTTGGCAGGCCTGGGCAGGCACAATGGGATGGTTACCATGCTTCTTGGGGTTGATCTCAGTGACAGTACAGCCCTGGCCAAGCCCTATGCTATGTTTACAAGGTAAGCTAAGGCCTGCCTCAGTACCTGGATCAGACCCTGATAGAGGCCCCTTACAGCTCAATGTCTCTCCTGATGCATATAAGCATCATGTGGGCAGAGGGGCTAGTGCTGGATTGTACAGTCTAATCACTGTGAGCTGATGCACATACTGGGCACAGATCAGTCCCTCAGCATGAGCCTATCCATGGTTGTTGGTGTCTTATTATAAGCCTTTTGGATAAGGCAGGTTATAAACATCCTCATCATAAGCAACAGCAGCCTCTGAGTTACAGTGCTGGTGACTAGAGGTGAAGCGAGCTCACTGAGTGCCTGGGGCACAGTGGAATGAAGGGTGAGGCTATGCTGACCACTGTAAACCAGCAGAGGGAGTGGGGTATGTCTTACCTGCTTGCATTACTGCTTCTATTGTAATAATGTCACCTCTGGCAGCAACAGCCCCCTGGCCAGGTTCCTTGCAAACAGATCCTGGTGCTTCATTTACTCCCTCTTCCCCCAATACATACACATTGGGCACTGGGTGGTGCCTGCTCTGGCAAAGGCTCCCTGGGGTTTGGGGAAGTACCATTTTGTTTCCCCCCACTCACAGTCCCAGATGTATGACTTGGTACAACTCTGGGCTGCCCAGCTCCTATGGCAGCACAGGCCCCTACACAGTCAGCACCTAGGCCTGTTGCCCCTTCCCCCCACCCCAGCTAGTTACACTGCTGCTGGCAACTGCGCACACAGGGCAGGCCTGGCACTAGCATAATGAGCAGAAGGGGCTGTGGGCCATTGAAATGCCCAGCAGCCCACTGGAGCTGTGTGTGGTTTTACTGCTCATGTACCACACCAAAATCACCAAGCCACTGGACCAAACAGGCTCAGGAAGTGTTGGGTAAGATCCTTGGCTGGGACTGTGCCCAATTCCTGGAGTTTACTGCCTAGGATCTTGATCATTGAAAACATTTTGCAGCAGGGAATGGTACAACTTTAATTTTTCTCATAAGAGTTTGTTGGTTTTGAGCAGTAAAGAGACTGCTCCTGTTGCTCTTCCTCTCCTCATTAACTTCAGTACTTCACCTGCTCAAAATTTTTGTTTTATGCAAACCCTGTAGTTTGCAAAACCAGCCAGGCTTATTTGTGTTGTTTTAAATGTTGAAATCTAGCTGCTGCTTTCCTAGTTCAGTCTTGCTTTGTTCTCTTAGGCCCAGTGCATTTCTCTTGGGTGTCCTTGCCAAAGGCAGCATGCTAATGCTGTTGTGTCAGTTGTGGAGACACAGATAAAAACATGTGAAATTGCTTTAACATGTCTGTGGAAACCAGAGTAGTTTCCAGCTCTCTGCTCTGGACTTGTTCCTCACTGCACCCAAAATTACAGTGGGTTATTTCTTTACCTGATAATCCATTTTATTTTTTAGTGCTCATCTGCTTTATTTTCAGTGGCCCAAATGAAAATGCTGGCTCAGGGCTTGTATTTGCAAGAGAATTTCAGAACTGAATCAACAGCCTGACATGGGAGAAGTATTGTGTTGAGCTGAGAGAAATGGCTTCACTTGAAAATGAGCAAAGAGAGATGGTGTGAAGTATTGGCTTGGCTCAGATGCTCCTGAGGTTGTGAAAGAAGACAGAGTTAATCCAGAGGTATTTGTGGGCTGAACTGTTAAGGCCACTGGTGTTCTCCCTGGCTGCCTGATGGAGACTTCAGTCTATTCATAGAGATGTGATATGGGAAGTTTCCCCTGATTGCTGCTGCCCTTCAGACTCTGCAGGCATGGTGGGAGGGCTGGCCTTGTACCTACATAAGTACATATGGCTGTCCAAGCTTTTGGAAGTTGCAGTTAGACAAATTAAGAAACATCCTCATCATAGAAATAAAAAGAAACATCACCAGTGAGGGACTGAAAGTCGTGTGGGTGGGGTGACCTCTTCATTACTTGCTGTCTGTAAGGCACCTAGGTGGCTTTTTAAAAGCTCCTCTCTAGCTCAGAAAAAAGTTACAGGCTAGATGCTGGGGTTACCAATGAGCTTGACTGGCCAGATCAAAATGCTCCCTTCTGGCTTTAGGATCAATGAAATATAGCAGTAGTGGCCTTCCCATGGAGGTTAGGAGACAGCTTCTGTTTAATTCTATGCTTGATTTTGACTCTTCCCAGTTTAACACCTCCCAGCTCTCTCATAGTTTCATAGTGCCTAGGGTCAGAAGAGGCCTAGAGCAGGCCATCTAGTCTGACCCCCCGCCAATGGCAGGAAACGAGTGCCAGGGTCACAGGACCTCAGCCAAGTACCTATCTAATCTACTTTTAAAGATGCCCAAGGTAGGAGCAAGAACAACTTCCCGAGGAAGCCGGTTCCATGTCCTAGCCACCCTAACTGTGAAGTAGTGCCTCCTAATGTCCAACCTGAACCTACTCTCCAGTAACTTGTGACCATTGGTCCT
>JAGPOW010002791.1:33718971-33731013 GCA_030014935.1 Caiman crocodilus
TGTCCCATGCTAGCATGCCATCCACCAGCCAGTCTCCTCCTCCACCATAGGTTCTGCCAATGTGGGCCAAGGGCATGGCTTCCATGTTGGGGTCCAGAGGCACCAAACCCCACTATCAGGCAAATAGCACTCAGGCCTTGGTGGCTGACTATCTCGCCATAGGCGTGGAGCCACTGCTGTGCGACCCCTTGGCTTACTGAGCAAACTGCAGCCAGATCTGGCCACTGTTGCCTGGGAATACCTATCATATTCACCGACCAGTGTTCTGAGTGAGAGGCCATTTAGTGCCCCGCTCTCAGAGCTGGAGGGGGCACTCACTGCATCAACAGCCAGCAGGGGAAGAACATATCCCTGCTGAGCTTCTGTGCCAGGATGAACTTATAGGTATGAGCCGGGGCTATGGGGAAGGAGAAGACCCCTGGTCCTGGGCATAACTACTAAAGCTGCACTCTGCCAGGGTCAGGGAGGCCCGGTGGGACTGCTGGCAGCACGGCAGACCCAGGAAATGCCAGGACCGAGGATTCCCCTGTAGAAAGATGGGTAGGAAGTGCCATAATCTCCTGCTACCACACGCACACACATACTTCTGGCTGGGGAAAACCCAGACCTGTCACATCTTTGACAGGCCTGAGGCTTGCTAGTTTTAGTGGAGTTGTGAGGTTTCACGTGAGCTCAGCTTAGCTGCCTGGGATACCAGCTTTTAGTTGAAAAACCCTTTGTCAGGCTGAGGAAGCACCTGCTGTTGGTGTGTTTGTGTGCTCTTCCTGGATGGAAGCAATAGTAAAGCAGCCAGAGGCTGGGATGCAAAGTAGGCAAGAATGCTAGTCAGTGAAAATAGAAATGGAGGCATCAGGGGGTGAGGAACAGGCTGGGGCTGGTGGGGAGGGGGATGTAGCAGCGCAGGTAAAATTGCAGAGGTACTCGGGGAGTAAGGATATCCAGAAGGTTGTAACGTATCAGAATTCCACTGTCTATATTGAGTCCATGAATTTCTGTACCTACTACCTGTGAGGTTGATGAAGTGTAGTTCATAGGCTCGTCTGTGGAAAAGGGTTTGTACCTTCAAACAAGGACTGAACCTCGCTATTTTCAAAATGGAATGGAATTAAAAATGAAACACAGTCCTGTTAAAATGGAAGTCAAAACAAAACAATGCTGTTTTGCACAGCCCTAGTGTGAAGGTATGATGGGGTGGGGGTGGGGATTGGGACTGCTCAAGAAGGAAGGGTTTGAGGCCCTGCTTGTGATATGTCTGGGATATCACAGGAAAGGTGTGGACATGAGACTATCCCCAGTTCTGCAAGTGCCAACTATCTTCAAAGTCTTGACCTCCCATGTGTGTCGTTGGCAAGGCAGCAAGAGCTATGCCCTGCAGCTGGGGGTGCCCTTCCTTCTGGGCTCTCTTACTGCTGGAGACCACAGCACTGCCTGAGGCCCTTGTCAACCGGAAGGGCAATGCAATTTATACTGACACCTTGGAGATGTGTCCAAGCATGGCTACATGATGCCTCCTGGAGGCAATCAAGTGCCTCACCCTGGGCACAGGGTGGTCATGTGGTGCTCTCTAGATTCCTTCTAGAGCATCGATCCTACCTGTGCCTATGTGGAGAGTGTCTCCTGCTCCCTGCTCATCCTGGAACACCTGCTGCTAACCAGCCACCACCTCCCAAAGCCCCCATATGCATCCCTGAAGGGTCTCCCTGCTAACCCCAGGATGCTGTGCTGCTGCCTGCCCACTGCTGTCAGTTAGGCTCTGGGGGCTCTCCCATTTCAGCCTTCAGGATGTCATGTTCAAGCTCCAGTATGCCAGCATTCCCAGGGCTATCTAAAAACGTGGCTGCAAGGGAGGTATGACCAGCTGGATAGAATGCTAATGTACCTGTCTGCTTTTAAAAATTGTACATTGTCCCAGTCCTGGTGTCCCACCACCAGAGAATGGAGGGAAGAGGGGGCATGGTGATGTCTGTGGTTTTGGCCAAGTGCTGTTGTTTGTGAGGCTCTTCCCAATTCTGTTATGGTTTGTATTTCTGAAAGGGCTTAAGCTTGCTGTCTGCTGCCAGAGAGATGCCTAAGTGACAGGGGGAGGCAGAAGTCTGCAGTGTTTACCACAAGCATGCATGGAGCTGTTCTAAATGCTTTCTCCATTCACAATCTGGATGCATTGCTTGAAGCCATCTAATTTTGTAAATGCAAATGTTTTGGCTGAAAAATCTTTTTCTTTCATTCTTCCTTCCCAGGGAAGAAAGTGCACAGGTACAGGAGGTAGGAGGCAAAGCACTGTGGGTTGCTGGTGGGCTGAGCATCTCTGAATCACTGCTCTGGTGTGGAGGCTAAATGTAACTTGAAGTGCTTCAGAGCAGTTCCTGTTTCATCCAGGGTCATAGCTGAAATGGCTTGGCTCAATTTGTGGTTCTATAATGCAATATGTCATCTTTCTGCTTACTTTTTATAGAGAGAAAGAGGTAGTTAGCTGTGTGCCCCTGAAGTCAGGCAGAATGCAGGGTAGAGAGGCAACTCCAGGCCCTACCCCAGCAGGCATCTTATTGAACCATGCCCTGGTTGCCTTGCTGTCTTTCCCTTGGCTCTGTGTATCTCCCTCATTTAGCTGCCCACGGCAGGCTGCAAAAGGAGTATTGGATAAGGGTATGCAAATGCCTAATATGTAGCAGGGTCTTCAGAGGAAGGCTGTGCTAGGAAATCCACCAAGTGCAGCCTGAATTGCCTCCTGAGCTGGGGGGTCTTAGAACTGGGCTTCCTAGGCAAGTGCCCGAGCCCCTCAGTTCTTGTAGCTAAACCACATGATGGCACCCCTTCTCCTGAATCTAAGAGCTAGGATTGGAGCTGCTGGTACATGTCCACAAGGGTGTATGCACATAGCCATGTACATGTACAATGGAACTTAGGCTGGCAATGAAAATTAAAGGCAACAAAAAGTCCTTCTATGGGTATACAGGGAGCAAAAAGAAGGCACAGGGTAACATAGAACCCCTACAGAGCAGACTGGGGCAATTGGTGACAGATAAGAGGGACAAAGCTGAGCTCTTCAATGAGATTTTGCTTCCGTATCCCTGAACACGGATCAGGAAAAATCTCCCAATTGGATTATAGATGAGCACAGGAGGGAAGCCAGCCCACCAACTGTTAGTGCAGACTTACTAAAGGGACACTTGGAGGGGCTAGATATGTTTAAGTCAGCAGGCCTGGGTGATCTTTCTCCAAGGGTGCTGAAGGAATTGTCCAGTGTCATAACAGAATGACTGGCATGATTGATTGAGCACTCATGGTGCTCAGGTCAGGTCCCAGAAGATTGAAAAAGGACAATGTGGTCCATATTTTCAAGAAGGGGAGGAAGGAGGATCCAGGTAACTATAGGCCAGTTAGCCTCACCTCTATCCTTGGGAAAACCTTTGAAAAAACTATTAAGGATCACATTTGTGGGAGTCCAACAGGAAAAATAATGCTGAAGGGCAACCAGCATGGGTTCATAGCAGGTAGATCCTGCCTAACTAAACTTGTTTCTTTTTATGACCAGGTTACAACATGCTTAGATGCAGGGGATGAGGTTGATGTCATCTACCCGGATTTTAAGAAGGCCTTTGTTACGGTATCTCATCCCTAAATTCACGATGACACCAAATTGTGGGGTAAAGTAAACATGCTGGTGGGCAGGGAATAAATCCAGGCAGACCTGGACAGGCTGGAGAAGTGAGTAGAGCAGAATAGGATGCAATTCAACAAGGACAAATGCAAAGTGCTGCACCTAGGGAGAAGGAATCACCAACACACTTACAGGCTGGGGGATGACCTTCTCTGCAGCACTGTAGCAGAAAGGGATGTCAGAGTCATAGCTGACTTCAAGTTGAACATGAGTCATTCATGTGATGAAGTGATCAGTAAAGCTAACCGCACTTTATCATGCATCAGCAGGTGCATGACAAACAGATCCAGGGACATGATATTTCCCCTCTATGCAGCACTGGTGGGGCTGCAGTTGGAGTACTGCATCTAGTTTTGGGCAATACACTTCAAGAGGGATGTGGATAACCTTGAAAGGGTCCAGAGGAGAGCCATTTGTATGGTTAGGGGCCTGAAGGTAAGGCCCTATGAGGAGAGACTGAGGGACCAGAATCTCTTCAGCCTCTGCAAGAGAAGCCTGAGATGTGACCTTGTGGTCATCTGCAAATTCATTAGGTGGGGACAGCAAGGAATAGGAGATGCTTTGTTTAGCAGGGCACCCTTTGGAGTAACTAGAAATAATGGCCACAAACTGACAGAGAGCAGATTCATGTTAGACTTCAGGAAGAACTTATTTACGGTAAGGGTTGCCAGAATCTGGAATGGGCTTCCAAGGGAGGTGGGGCTCTCCCCTACTTTGGGGGTCTTTAAGAGGAGACTGGACAAGCACCTGGCTGGTGTCATCTGACCCCAGTGCTCTTTCCTGCCTGGGGCAGGGAGTCAGACTCAATGATCTGCAGAGGTCTCTTCCGACCCTAATATCTATGAATCTATGAATCTATGCCCAGCCATTGTGTAACCTGGTGGATGTGCTTAGTTTGCACATGTAGTGCATGTGTCCACTTATGTATCCATAATGCCGGGAAGCTACTTGCACTTCAGTGCCAAAGGCACCAATTAGCTACAAAATTGCCACACAGGTGGACCAAGGGAACTATAGAAAGCTGCCCTGAGAGTGCTATAAACTCTCTTAAGTGAGTCCATACCCTATGTGACTCAGCAGCAGTGTGATTGGGGCAAGAGCTCCAGATACTGACTAGGGGGTTGACAGAATGGAGGCAGGGGGTGAGTGCTGGGGACTGTGCTTGGTACAGACTCACCCAGGGGCTGTTAGCTCCAGCAGCACAGACTGGAGGCAGAAGTCACTTTGTCAGCCTCTCCCTCCCCCTGCCATATGGGGTATAGTGACTGCATCAGCCCTCTCACAGTTGCTGCCAAATTAAGGCTTTTACACTCATGTTCCAGGTAAAAGTCAGCAGCAGCTGTGAAAGGGTTTACTTCATAGGTGTTGCACCAGTGGGATGTCCCATGGGGAGAAGGGGAGTGAAGCTGACAAGGGACTGCCCTTGCTCTGTGGCCCCACAAATTGTCAGAAGCCTCCAGCACCAGGATGAGGCGCTGCTAAGGCAGGTAAGGCTTTGCACCCCCACCCGCCTTCTCCTGTGCTCAGCAAAAACCTCTTCCACATGCCACTTGCTCCACCCAGGGTGCAGAAAGAGCAAGCGATGGTGCTAAAGTGACTTTGGTAATGTCACACATGGAGTCAGTAGCAGAACAGGGAATTGAATCAGTTCCCCAAATTCTAATGTCATGCTTTCACATGATACATTACTCTCTCCATAGAAATGCATTACAGTCTAGATTTCTACTGCCAGCTCTGTGCCAGGCCAGACTTTTCTAGGCTAGTGGAAGTACTGAGCGGCCAATGAGATGTGTTGGTGCTTATGATTTCAGGGCTCCTCAAAGCAATTAATTTCTTAATAATTGTTCATTATTCATTCTCTCAAAGTTCCCTGGTGTGAGAAGATGAAAGAGGCAATGCAATCCCCTGATAGGTGTTATTCCTTCATGCCCTCTTCCTGAGTTTAGCTATTAAAAAAATTATGACTTTTCTGCTGTATCAAGCCCTTGTTATACTAAAATGATAATTGTTGGAGCGTTTAAACTTGAGCCATTGGGAGCCTTATTTTATTATTCCTGGCATGCTCCTTCTTTGCAGACTCCTTATTTGCAGAGTTCTGTGCAGCATTGTGAATTTAGTTAGCACAGCACCATGGTAGAGCATCCTTCTCTGCCTGTGTGACACCAAAGCACTAGAGATGCAGGAGAACAAGGTTCTGGACCCTGTGGATGACCTTGTGAATGTCACAGTGCCCCACTTTCATGGGGTGGAAAGCATGGCTGCATTAAAGCAGATGAAATAACTCTTTTTGGAGCCAAGAATTCATCCATTGTCTATAGCATGTAAAGTGCCTGCAGATTTATAGATGGATAGTACTAGATAGTACATTATTCACTATTGTTATGTAATGCATGAGGCTGGCCATGTGTATGCACTGTGTACAACAGTTATATGCAGTAGATAAGTGCACAATTCACCTAACTGCAGAGTACAATGCCCATCCCATTTTTGTACTGATTGCTTATGCTGTAACACTCACTGGCTGTCTGTATATCAGTTAAGTTCCTGTTTTCTTAAGTGCATAGGAATTCTTGGGTTTCCCTGTCTACTGTGTGCTGCTATTGCACTCTGTGTAATAGAAGAACAATACTGCAAGGCTTCTAAAGCAGCTCTGAGCCAACCAGGTCAGGGGTATCAAACTCATCTGGGTCCATGGCCTAGATGAGTGGCATGGTGCTGGTCTGAAGGCTGAATTGGGCTCATGGACCCCCTCTTCCTTCTCCTCCCCCAGCATACTGGATCCAGTGCCTGTTTCAGCTTGGGAACCTGTGTGGTGCAGTCCCGCTTGGGGGGGTGTAGCATGGTTCCCAAACCAGCCAGAGGGAGCACCTGACTGCACACAGTGCTCGCCCCAGCCAGACTGTACCACATGTAATGCCTGGTCTGAAAACTGCACCATACACAGTGCCTGCTCCAGCTCTGTGCTCCCTGACCCCAGCTGGACTGCACCATACACAGTGCCCATTTTGGCCACTCTGAAATCTGTGCTGCAAGTGCCTGCATCTGTGGCACAACACTGGAGCAGCTGGGGTAGGCACCACATGTGATGCATGTCCTGAGCTCTGCCCTCGGGACTGGTCCAGCATGCTCCAGGCCCTGTATGGGTCTGCTCAGACCCAGGGGCAGCACTGGGGGCTGGATGGTGAGCTTCTCTTCGGTGTTACGTTTGACATCCCCGGGCTAGGTTCTATCACTTTGGGTCTTTCTATTATCAGTATAAGATACTCAGAGGAACAAGATAAGGGGCCTTAATGAGGTTTTGAATTAATGAGCATTTGTTTATGGTGAGTTGGGGTAAGGGCATAGCTATGCACTTAAGAGGGCACTGTTGTAAAGAGTGGCCCAGAACAAACCTGATGAACCTCTCCCTGTCCTAGCAAACAGTTGGTGGGTCCAATAGGACAAGCTCTGTGTTCTCCTTGTATATAACTAAGACCACCTCCCTCTGTCCACCACCATATACCAGGCTGTCCTTCACCCCATGAATGCTCTTTTTCCTTTGTGCTGCTTTTCTGCTGACTCTGACCAGCCTGCCAGGATACACCTTTACACCTTGGGCATTTACAGAACAAAAGAACTGGAAGGAGTTTGGCACAGGTTCCAAAGGAAGGAAACAGGCAGCAGCAGTCTTGGAGGATGCTTTATTTTGGAAACAAACCTGCAAAACTTGTGACATGGGTGACACAGTGTGTGTTAAGGTGCAGCAGGCTGAAAGCTCTCAAGGAGATAGGTGCAGGGTTTCTGGGTTCTGGGGCCCTGCACCTCATGCTGCTGACAGGCAAAACTGGTGACATGAGTGCTTGTGGAACTGACTGTATCTGTCTTGGGACAGTTGATTGTCTATATTGATTATTTCCTCTCCTTATGGTTTTGCAGGTGTTAATTGTTGCTAATTAACTGACTACTGTGTATTGAGCTTGTTCCTGAGTGAATCATGATTGATTGGTAACTGGTAACACAGTAGCTTGGCAGCCAGGCCTGCAGTAGTGTCTCCCCTCCACCCCCAAAACAGAGGCAGTCAGTTGCACAAGCACCCATGGCACAAGTTTTGCCTGTCAGCAGCTAGAGGTGCAGGGCCCCAGAACCCAGAACCCCTGCACCGATCTCGACAGCTGGCAGGCTTTGTGGCCACAGCAGGGGCCACCATCCCTGCAGCTTTCACCCTGCTGTGCCTTAACACATACAGTGTCACCCATGTCACGAGTTTTGCTTGTCTGCAGCTTGAAGTGCAGTTCCCCTCAAACCCCAGCACTTATCTCCTTGAAACTTGGCAGGCTTTGTGGCCTAAGCAGGGGCTACCACCCTCAGGTTTTCAGCCTACTGCACCTTAACACTCACAGGGTCATCTGTGTCACGGGTTTTGCCTGTCAGCAGCTTGAGGTGCAGTTCCCCCCAAACCCCTGCATCGATCTTCTTTAAACTTGGCAGGCTTTGTGGCCTTAGCAGGGGCTACTATCCCTGCGGTTTTCACACCCATATGATGTAACACATAAAAGTGACATGAGTTTTGCTTTCAAGAATTTGGGATGCAGTTCCCCCTGAATCCCCACAATAATCTTCTTAAAACATGGCAGGCTTCATGCTCTAAGCAGAAGCTACCACTCCTGCATGATTCATCTAAATCAGACAAAAAACAACAAAACTATAGATATTTCATTGATTCCCCATTATACCCTATGGCCAGATCACTGAGGCAGGTCCAAAGCTTCAGAGCCGCTTTGGCCAGATTGAAGCAGAAAACTGGTCTGGAGCTCCAGATCAGATCCCTGGCATCTGAAACGCCTGGATCCGAAGCCAGATCGAATAGCTGTCTACTCGCACAGACCTAATGGGCAGAGTTCTGTAGGAAAGTTTGCACATGCTGCTTCCTGAAGCCTGGGTGTTTAGTGTCTTGCTTTCATGAGCACTAAAATCACTTGCATATGTAACTCAGGGGTACTGGAGTGTGTACCCCCCTTTCCAATAGAAGGGGATAGTCAGCAGGGAGTACATGCTGGAGATGGAAACTGCAGCTTGCTCACAGTTTTGCCTTCTCCAGTGGCTCTATAGAGAAGACCAGGACACAATATCATAATTATAAACATGGTTTATTCAGATGCAGATTAAAAGGGGAGGGAGATAGAATAAACCGAATGGGTGATAAAAATAAATATTTGCATATAATACATTCAAGCCAACAAATAACAGAACTGGTAAGTATAGCAGTCCCCAAGACCCACAAGAGAAACCTTTCCACGGATCCTCAGAGTATGTCCCAGCAATTGATGGGTAAGCACCCCAAAAATGTAAAGCATAATAAACAGTTAATTAACTCTCCAAAATAAAAAACATAAGCAATTAATAAACACTCCAAAAGGGCCAAAAGAGATGATCTAGTCAGCAACCTAAGAATCAAAGAGAAGCTGGGAGACAGTAATCATGAGGTGATCACTTTTACTATCCATCGCAAAGCTGGCAAGTCACTCAGCAATGCAGACCTCGACTTTTGGAAAGCTGACTTTGATAAGCTCAGGAGGCTTGCTGTCGAGGCCCTAAGGGGTCATGACTCAACAGGGAGGGGAGTTCAAGATGAGTGGTTGCTCCTTAAGGGAGCAATCCTGAAAGCACCAGGGATGTCCATCCCATCTTGGAAGAAAGGTAGCAAAAGGGTACAGCAACCCCCTTGGCTCAGCAAGGAACTCATGGACCTCCTACCTCTAAAAAGAGAGGCTTATAAAGGGTTGGAAGACAGGAATCACCACTAAGGAGGAGTATTCTGCACTGGTCCGTACCTGTAGAGAGTGAACCAAGAAAGCCAAGGCTGCAACTGAACTCCAACTGACTACACGTATCAAGGACAATAAAAAGTTATTTTTTGATCTGTGGGGAGTTGGAAGAAAAGCAAAGGTAACATTGGACCCCTGCTAAACCAAAGGGACAACTGACAACCGACACCCAGGAAAAAGCCAACCTACTTAATGGGTACTTTGCATCAGTTTTTCACCAGCTCAGAGGGACCATCCTGCCTAACATGATGCAGGATGGCCAGGGTGAGGGTGAGTACCCAACATTGGTGTAGACCTTGTAAAGGAACATGTTGAGAGGCTGGACACCTTCAAGTCAGCTGGTCCTGACAGTTTGCATCCCAGAGTACTTAAGGAGCTGGCAGGCATCATAGCCCAGTCACTGGCAAGGATATTTGAAAACTCATGGCACTCAGGTGAAGTACCCAAAGATTGGAAGAAGGCCAGCGCAGTGCATATTTTCAAGAAAGGGAGGAAAGTAGATCCAGGGAACTATAGGCCAATCAGCTTAACCTCAATCCCTAGAAACATTTTGGAAAAAAATTATCAAAGAGACCATTCTTGACAAACTGGCTGACGGCAACATCCTGAGGTATAGCCAGCATAGGTTTGTTGCAGGTAGGTCTTGCCTGACCAATCTCATTTCCTTTTATGACCAGGTGGCATATCACCTGAACAAGGGAGAAGAGATAGATGTCATATATTTGGACTTTAATAATGACTTTGATCTGGTGTCCCATGATCTCATGGAAAAATTGGTCAACTGTGCCCTTGGCTACACCACAGTCCAAAGGGTGGGGAATTGGCTCCAAGGTTGGACCCAGAGTGCAGCAGTCAATGGAACTGAATCATCTTGGTGCTCCATGACCAGTGGTGTCCCCCAAGGCTCCATCATCAGACCTGTACACCTTAACATCTTTATTAACGATGTGGACATTGGTGTCAGAAGCAGACTGGCCAAGTCATCAATGACACCAAACTTTGGGGTAAAGCATCCACACTCAAGGATAGGCTAGTGACCCAAGCTGACCTTGATAAGGTTAGAAAGTGGGCAGATAAAAACCCAATGACATTCAATATGGATAAATGCAAGGTACTCCACCTCAGGGAAAAAAACTCACATCACGCTTATAGGCTTGGCAGTGCTATGCTTGCTAGCACCGTGGCTGAAAGGGACTTGGGGTCATAATTGACCACAAGAAGAACATGAGCCATCTATGCAATGTCGCAGCTGGTACAGCAAACAAAACTCTGGCTTGCATGCATAGATGCCTCTCAAGCAAATCTCAGGATGCCATTCTTCTGCTGTACTTGGCCTAAGTGAGGCTGCAGCTGGAGTACTGCATCCATTTCTGGGCTCCATAATTCAAGAAAGACGTGGAGAAGTTTGAGAGAGTCCAGAGGAGAGCAACACACATGATCAGAGGGCAAGAGAACAGGTCTTATGATGAGAGGCTGCGAGCTATGGGACTCTTCAGCCTGGAAAAGCGCAGGCTCAGAGGAGACCTGGTGGCAGCCTATAAGTCCCACTAGGGGGGAATAGTCCCTATGGTCCCACTAGGGGGAATGCCTTACTAGACCTGGTATTGGCAATGGGGGATGACATGGTAGGAGACCTACAGATTGGTGGTCACCTGGGGGACAGAGATCGCCGAATAATAGAATTCACCATAAGACGTTGAGTAGGTAAGGTAACTAGTAGGGTGAAAGTGCTAGACTTTAGGAAAGCTGATTTCAATGAACTCAGGCGTTTAGTCAAGGACACACTGCAGAGTAAGAGTTTTAAAGAGATGGGAGCCCAGGAAGGGTGGCTGTGCCATAAGGAAATGATCATTCAGGCACAGAGGGAGACGATCCCGATGCAGGGAAAAAGGGGGAGAGGGGCTAAGAGGCTTCCTTGGCTGACCAGAGAAATCCAGGGCAGCCTACAGTCTAAAAGGGAGGCATATAAAAAGTAGAAATGGAGAGAGATTACTAAAAAGGAGTATACGTCCTCGGCTCGCGGTTGTAGGGAGGCAGTTAGACAGGCCAAAGCTACCATGGAGCTGAGGATGGCATCCCAAGCTAAGGATAACAAAAAATTGTTTTTTAGATATATGGGGAGTAAAAGGAAGGCCCAGGGTGGAATAGGACCTCTACTAGATGGGCATAAGCAATTGGTGATGGACAAGGCTGAACTCCTCAGTGAGTTCTTTGCCTCAGTGTTTCTAAGCGAGGGGCAAGACAAGGCTCACTCTCTGGGACTGTAGAGAGGCAGCAGCAGGGCACCAGACTACCAAGTGTAGACCCTGAGATGGTGCAGGGTCACTTGGAGGAACTGGATGCCTTTAAGTTGGCAGGCCCGGATGAGCTCCATACGAGGGTACTGAAGGCACTGGTTGACATCATTGCACAGCCACTGGTGGGAATATTTGAACACTCATGGTGCACGGGCCAGGTTCCAGAGGACTGGAAAAGGGTCATTGTGGTCCCCATTTTCAAGAAGGGGAGGAAGGAGGACCCAGGCAACTATAGGCCAGTTAGTCTCACCTCCATCCTTGGCAAAGTCTTTGAAAAAATTAT